>PVJI01008777.1:0-69024 GCA_004026765.1 Micronycteris hirsuta
TGGATAGAGTATTCTTGGATGTAGGTCCTTGCCTTTCATGACTTGGAATACTTCTCTCCAGCCCCTTCTTGCCTGTAAGGTCTCTTTTGAGAAATCAGCTGATAGTCTTATGGGAATTCCTTTGTAGGTAACTGTCTCTTTTTCTCTTGCTGCTTCTAGGATCCTTTCCTTATTTTTGATCTTGGGTAATGTAATTATGGTGTGTCTTGGTGTGTTCCTCTTTGGGTCCAACTTCTTTGGGACTCTCTGAGCTTCTTAGACTTCCCGAAAGTCTATTTCCTTCACCAGCTTCGGGAAATTCTCCATCATTATGTGTTCAAATAAGTTTTCAATTCCTTGTATTTCTTCTTCTCCTTCTGGCAGCCCTATGATCCGTATGTTTGGACGTTTACAGATGTCCTGGAAGTTTCTGAGCCCCTCCTCCGTTTTTTGAATTCTTGTTTCTTCATTCTTTTCTGGTTGGATGTTTTTTTCTTTCTGCTGGTCCACTCCATTGATTTGAGCCCCAGTTTCCTTCTTATCCCTATTGGTTCCCTGCAGATCTCTCCTCATTTGTTCTAGCAATTTCGAGAATTTTTTGTCGAATTCTGTGAGCATCCTTATTACTAGGGTTTTAAACTGTGCATCTGATAGGTTGGCTATCTCTTGGTCGATTAGCTCTGGAGCTTTGATCTGTTCCTTTCTTTGGGCCATTTTTTTTTCCCTCCGTGCGCCTGTTACTGTAAGGGAGGCGGAGCCTTGGGGTTCACCTGGGCAGGGAAACTCCTGGTAGTTGTGCTGTGACATAGCCTGTGGGGGCGGGACCTGAGAGCACAATTGCACCTGCTCCGCTCTCTGCACCCACACCACCTCTTGCAAGCAATTCGAGTCCCTCTGCGCTGGCTCCGAGGGTCACTCCAGGGTCAGTGTACAGGCTGCACAGCTCCAATCCCCCACGGGTCTCCCCAGCGAACTCTCCTGTGAGGTCGGGAGTTCCTCCCGCCGCCAACTCCACCCCAGCAGGTGCTCTCAATCTGCGCAATGGGTTGTGCCCTGCTTTCTCTCCGGTTTGTCTGCACGCAAATGCAGACCTGCCCGGTCCACCAGTCTCTGCCCGCTGGGTCCGGATGAGCGGGGCGCAGGCCGCGTTTCAGTCGGGCCCCCGTCTGGGTGTGCTGCAGCCCCGCAGGAACCGCCCCTCCAACCGCGGTCCTGCTGTCTGCTCACCAGCTCGCCGCGGAGTCGCCGAGCGCTCTCCCTCCGCCCTGCTCCTCCTGGCTCACCAGACTGGATGAATGTATCTTCTTTAATTCCTTGGTTGTCGGACTTCCTCTCAATTCGATTTTCTGTCAGATCTAGCTGTTTTTGGTTGTGTAAATTTCTGATTTTTTCCTTGTTTGGTTGTGCGAGGCGGCACGGCGCATTCACCTACGCCGCTATCTTAGGAAGTCCAACAACCTATTTTAAATACTACATATTTATGATAAACTGACACCCAAAACTATAACCCTTCCAACTTCGTTGTAGTTCTCCTTTGAGATGATCTTTGCTTTTCCTAGGTCTTTACATTTTCATAAAAATTTTAGAATTAACTTGTTAATTTGGAAAAAAATTCTTCTTGGAATATTTTTGAGGAATTGAATTGAAGCTGATAGATAAATTTAGAGAGAATTCAAATCTTATAATATTGAGTCTTTTATTCCATGAACATTTAATATTTCTCCATTTATGTATTTTTAAGTTTCTCAAAATGTCATTTGTTTTGTATAAATTTACACATCTGTTGTTATATTTATTCCTAGGTGTTCTTATTTCTATGTATTATAAGTGGTTTTATTTTTAAAATTATTTTTCTAATTTTTTATTGCTGGTTTATAGAAGTTCAAATAATTTTTAAAGTGATATTTACTAAATTTACCTTTTTATTTTAATGTTTTAAATGTAGATTATTTTATATTTTCCTCAAACACAATCATGTCTCTATTGAAAAGTAATAGTTTAAGTTTTTCGTTTTCAATCATCATAACTTTTAAATTTCTTTTTAATTCAAATTCATACTTTCTGGTCCCTTTCCATCAGTTTGTAGTATTCTGTCCAATTAGAAGAAATTAGTATATATACCCACTATGGATTTTCCATGGAAATATTTGAGCACATAAATAGTTTCTTTGGACTCTGAGATTAATAACTTCAAATCATTTTTCTATTATATCCTTTTGCCGGAAAGTGCTTAGAATATATTTATTGCTGAAACCACATTTAAAAAAAAAATTCTCACCCAAGCACATGCTTGTTGATTTTAAAGAGAGGAGAAGAGAAGGAGAAAAGAGAGGGAGAGAAACATGGAGATGAGAGAGAAACATTGATCGGTTGTCTTTAGTACTGCCCTGACCAGGGACTGAGCTTGAAATCTAGTCAAGTGCCCTGCAGAAATCAAACCTGTGACCTTTTGGTGTGAAGGACAAGACCCAAACAACAGAGCCATACTGGCCATGGCTAAAGCCACATTTTAATTTCATTTTATTTTTAAATTTTTATTATATTTTTTCCATTACCATTTAGTTTCGTCATACTCCCTTCCCTGTCTCAATCCCCGCACTGTTGTCCATGTCCCTGAGCCTTTTTTTTCTTTTTGCTCAATCCCTCCACCCCTACCACATTTTAAAGTGTTACATATCTTCTGAAAACTTGGACTGGGAATTTATTACTGTGGAAAATAAACTGGAAAAGTGTTCTGGAGCCCAGTGCTTATTGGACAGATTTTGGGGGTTTACAGTTCCCTAATATGTCATACTATTTTTTTGGAAATATGGAAAGTTAATGAATTTGACTTCTAAGCATACGTCCAGCACTGAGTTTATCATTATTGTTATCTGAGTGTTGTTTTCTTCAATCATTTGTTGAATACAATTTCAGTCATATATTGTCATCACAGGGGATACCATTTTGAATTCAAATTTGTGTTTCTAAATGTAAGCATTTCTCAAGTGTGTAACCAAAAATTTCCCTTGGGTAAAAATTCAGATGTTTTAAAGATATTTTAATAAAATCACAATGACAGGTTTGAAATATGGTGTTAAAAGTATTTGGTGCCTTGATAAAGTTCCCTGGAGGACTCTGGATGTTTAAAGCAACAGTTTGATTGAATAGAACAATAAATGCAGGGGTATTTTTTCTCTTTCTTTCTCATCTACTAGAAAAATATAGATAATAGAGCTCATTTATTTCCTTAACATTTCAGAGCTCTGCAGATGGGAAAACACAACCCAGTGGAAATTATTTCTGGCAACCTTGAGAAGATATGTTAGCATTTTGTGGCATTTCTTTCAGTGACATGTAAAGCATGGCTTTCCCTCATTGCAGTGTCACAGTGAAGTGTCACAATAAAGCCAAAATAGTGTGCCCTCAGGGAAAACTAGGGAAAGGGACCATTTTCCATGTACACAAAAAGGGTAATATTTATTATAAAGCCTTTCATTTTAGCTCCAAATGCTGCCGGGACCGTAGCTACTTTGCAATGGAGAAGTGCACAGAGTGTGAGATTTAAAGCAAATGTTATGTATAAATCTAAGGTAATTTATGTAAATATAAATAATATGTAAAAAAGGAAAATGCACTTATGGACATACAAGCATGCATAAATCTGCACAGTGTGCCAGGGAGATAGTCTGTGATGTTGCACAGTGACAGCATCAGCCTGATGTGGATGGAGTCCAACGAGCACTTACCTGGGCATCAGAGCAGCTCTATCTTGACCTATTTTTGTCCTTACCAGAAGATGTTTCTTTATCTATAACACGTGATATAAAAATTATTATCCTTGTTTGATGGATGAGGAATTTGGTCTTCTAAAACATTCAATTATTTGTTACAGATTGCACAGCTAACATTACTTAAGGAACTTCATACACAGTATCAAATATAAATATATTTTAAGCTAAATTTGTACTTTTGATAAAACCTTGTATTTTCCCTTCATCCTTACACATTTATTATTGGACCCAAATACTAAACTTAATTTTTATCGCCATTAAATATCACTTCATTAGTTTCATTCTACTCCTCCATACTATGGACCTTCTGGGGTCTTAATTACATTTCACAATGTGTTTTTCATTGCTGCAACTCAGTAGTATCTCTAGGGCTAATGAGCATCATATATATCTGCACCCTAAGCATTGGGCAATGCCCTGTGATAGGCAGCTTCTTTCCAGTTAGAGAGGTGGCTGGTTTATCCAGGTACTGCTTCACCCAATTGTCAAATGGATATAGAAATTATCCAAATTCATTTTTACGATTTGGCAACATGCAGGAGAGAGCATGAGCCTTGGGGCCTGCAGCCTGGGATTCAAATATCAGCACCACCAACTACCAGATATGTGATTTGGGGAATGTAATTTGTCTTTATAAGTAAATGTAGATAATGATGTTAACAATTCAAAGTTTATAAGGATCTTACGGGGAGTAGATGTACAGCCTCATTCATCACCCCAGCCATCAAAGAAAGAAATGACATTTTTCTGACTTATCAGTTCTTTTTATCCACCCCTTTCACACCATCTTCTTGATCAGTGTTTCCAGCACTGACAGATTTTCATCTTCATAAACTTTCTCAGCCTCTTTCCCAATACCAATGTTATGATTAATTGGTTTTTAGAATCCACTTATTTTTTTCTGGTTTAATTTCTGAATGACATTCTTCAGGACCCTCTCTCATTTTATATAAACCTTCTTAGTTTGAGACAATGGTTTAATGGTCTTATATTTTTTCTGAGCATCTTCTTGGAAATTCTCACTTGATTTCAGACATTTTAACTAGTTTAGGGAACTTCTTGAGCTCTTTTTTCATAACTAGGAAGTTTATCTCCCCTTGATATGTTTATTCTGTCACTCTTCCTTCAAAGGTCCATCTCCATGACAAACAAGGCAAGTGTAAGGGTAATGCTCCGTCTCTGTGCTTCCTCTCATTATATCATAACCACATATTATAGGCTGTTTTTCTTGACAGATTGGTAGATCCAAGCCTTGAAGTTTTTGGTTGCTTCAGCCTTCTTGTAAAGACATGTTTTTGCTCTCATGGTCATCTGTTTATATTCTCTTTTGCTCTATTTTCTGTACATAGTCACTTTAAATTTGGGCTTATCAGAGAAGTTTTGCAAAAGCATACTAGTTTATTTAGGAACTACACTGTTCTCCTAAGAAAAATTTTTAAATTCTCCAATTTTCAATTATTTCTTGAGAAATGTTTAACCCTCTTCAATACTCTTTCTTTCCAGAATCTTTTTTTCTTAGAAGGAATACCACGTTTTTTTCCTCTAAAGTTTTAGTCTTCTAAATTCAAAGATTCTCAAAGATTCTCGTATGACTATAATCAAATAATTTTCATGAATCAGTCACAATCTTTGCATTGACGTTTCTTAGAGAATAATTTAAGGCCTTTATCTATTTAATATTATTACTAAGTACTTAATCATTTTTTAGTGATGGAGTAAGTAATACCATATTACTTTGAGTCTAGGATTTTCTCTTCTGTATATTTTCTCCTAAAGCTGTTGCATTTTTGTTCCTAGAGCATTTAATAAATATCTCTCATAGACTTACTGTTGGCTAAAACCTCTTGTCTTCCTCAATCTTGTTTGCCAAGGCAATATTTGTCTTAACTTCAATACACAGGGTGATCTGTGTTAATTCTGAGTGAGCTGTATGTAGGAAATGTATTTTGAAAGGGCCGCTTTCAGGAACATTTTCAAATAAAACCATATGAGAACAGGAGTAATGATAAATTGTAGCCCATTTTTGTGAAATCCAATCTTATTTCTCCTCCTTTTATATGTTTGTTCTGTGTGTCAAATGGGTGAGAATCAAAAGATAGAATGTCTGCAGCATCTTTTCACTTTTGTGTGTGTGTGTGTGTGTGAGAGAGAGAGAGACTAGAAATGGGTTGATGAAATGTTAATAACTTGTCCTGTCCATTTCTGCTCCTTTCTTTCAACTCAAAGCTCAGGATGTGGCATCTCAAGTTGATGAGCAACTGTGGGAGAGATAAGCAGTTTGGGTAGCAAACAACTATTGAAAAACCTTGCAATTTATCCATACTGGACATTTTTTTTTTTTTTTTTGTATCCGGTGGTATATTTTTCACATTAGCTGTTTCTTAGGATTAGCAGACCAGTGCAAATCTTGTTTCATCCCTCCCTGGGTATTTAGTGTACTACCAAGCAAAGCACAGATTAACATATGCTTACTCAGGATTAAGGAAGATTTTTTTTTAACTCTTTTGATAGGCAGTAAAACAGAATCCACAGTCGATTCAATGGATGGGCTGGAGGGTTTTTTGTGTGTTTGTGTGGTTTGTTTTGTTTTTGTGTGTGTGTGTGCCAACAGGAAATCCTAAACATTTAGTTCCAAGTTTCCACAGATTTTGGGTTAGCTTCATGTATGTCAAAAGGCAAATAGCAATAAACTATTTTACCATGTTCTTAATTTGCCTCAATCGCTACAGTGCTGCATACGATTGTTCCATGGCGAAGAAGAGGAGAGCTGAAGAGCAGGCCTTGGGTGTTCCTGTTAACAAGAGAAAATCCTTGCTGATGAAGCCCCGACACTACAGCCCAAACATGAATGGCAAGGAAGAGCATGACTCCAGGACCGAGGCAGATGAGGACGATGGCCGCCTGGAAACAGACGCTCACCCTAGCACAGGTAGCAAGGAGCAGCCCACACTTATGTGGAACACGCAGTTTGTATGTTACAATTTAAGAGCAAAATTAAACATTCACTTCACTCACAATCCATTCTTTGAGGGCTCATTTCTTTGATCCTTCCTTGAGGATATATTTATTGATTTTAGAGAGAGAGGAGAGTGCGACAGAGAAATATCCACCGCTTGCCTCCCAAACACACCCCTACTGGGGATGGAAACTGCAACCTAGGTAGTGCCCTGACAGGGAATCAAACCTGCCGCCCTTTGGTGTATGAGAGGATGCTCCAACCAACCGAGCCACTTGGTCAGGGCTATTGAGGGCTGATTTTCATCTAGAACTATGGAATGCCTAAAGATAAGCACCAGAGTCCTTTCCCTGAGTTCATTTTCAAAATGCAGGGTTGGACTCTGCCTCCTTTTGAAAAATGTAAAAGATACTAAGCCTTAAAGTTGAAGAATACCTTGACTCCTAAATAGGGTAGATGTCTAATGCTGAAAGAACCTTTCAAAATACAAGGACAAATTTAAGCTTTAAGATTTTTATGATATGACATATATAAATAAAACATCTATTTTTTTAAAAAAAATAAACACATATAGAATTATTTAGTTATACTTGGTGATAACAACATGGACCAATGCAGGTGAATTGTGACCTTAATATTTTCAACATTTTTTCAATAAATATTTACAGCAGTGGACTGCAGAAGGAACCTAAACTTGCCAGCCTAGCATTCCTTCCATAAGAAAATGATATATTATAGAAGATGTATCACTATGCCCACTATTTTCAAAATAAATCATTTTAATTTACTTATAAGCACATTGTTTCATGAATTCAATTTTTCAGTCACTCATTAAATGCCATTTGCATTCTAAGTGATCCATACTTACAATTTCAGAATTTTCAGATGTTTCTCCCCAGATCACAGTTACACCCAATTGTCCCTCTCAGTCACAGTGCTTCTAGGAGTCAGAATATCACCAACTACTTAATGCATGAGACTGAAATTGAAGGACATGCAAAATATCTCAAAAAATTCATGAAAAAAGCAAATGGAAACCTAAATCTTGACTTATTAGAAAGTGAAATAAGGTGTATAGATGTTCCATTAAGTAAACTTTTTTTAAAAATGTAATGTTATAGGAATCAAAATATACAAAATAAATTGTTTTTTTGAAAAGAATATATTATACAAACCAAAAGTAATGAGCTTTAGATCATAAATATCTATTGTATATGGAATTAGAGTAATAGTAATAGGTATTAACAGAAGAGATGTAAAAGCATATTGACTGAGTGAGCACAAATCTCAGATCAGAATCAACAGATCTCCAGTAATCTTGGCTTGCAAGTAGTTTAAAATCTGCAGTTAAAATAAAGTTGTATTCTGATTTGTCAATGTTTAAGTAAATTTTCTGACTTTTCTATATTTAACATATGGCTTAAAGCCTTTTGGTTCATCTGTAAATGATAATCATTCATGACTTCTTTTGTTTCCTTG
Organism: Micronycteris hirsuta; assembly: GCA_004026765.1. Lineage (NCBI taxonomy): Eukaryota > Metazoa > Chordata > Mammalia > Chiroptera > Phyllostomidae > Micronycteris > Micronycteris hirsuta. Next base: position 8,188 of record PVJI01008777.1, read on the forward strand.
AGCTGGTTAGAATTTTGTTGATTCATGAAAATTGCATATTGAATCTAGAAAGTCTTCGAATCAGTGTGGTTAGACTTGAACTGCATCTGTCCACTGATTCTATTATAGTTGTGTGATCAATGTAGGTGCTTAATATTAACCAAGAAAATACATTGTCAAAATGTACTCAGCTAAAATTTCAGTTATAAACACTACTGGACATCTATTTTCAAGTTCAAAAATGTTACCTAGTATTTCTATTTAGTACTAGAACCACCACTAATAACAATGAATATACTGAAATTCTAGCAGCAGTGGCCATCATTTTTTAATTTTTAATATATTCCAGGCACATAAATTATATCATTTAATCTACCCATCAAGGACATGATATATCCATTATTATGGACACAATTTTACAGATATGACCATTAAGGACCAAAGAAACTTAATGTTTAAGGTAATGCAGCTTGAAAATATTAAAAAGGACATAATTACAAAACAATTGAAAGACAAGCAAAATAATTATTTTTCAGCTAACCATGCTTCATAATCTAATTCTTTCAAAGCTCTGACTACCTTTAGATATCAGATTGGGCAAAGCTCTTCTAACATTAAATGAACATTTCCAGAAATGGGAGGTCACAGGTGCTTCTATCTCTGGTTAAAAGAGCAAAACTCTAAGTTATCTTGAATCCTTTGATGAAGTTATTCCTCACCCTCCAGAAGGAAAGAGAGCTAAGGCAGTGCCCAAAGCCAGTGTAAGGGCTTTTCATCTCTCATCTCATTGACTCCTGGTACCCCAAGTTCTTTACCGGGACAGGTGTGTGCTCACTTTCATCGTCATTAGGCAGTTCAGATGATGAAGAGAGTGTATAAAGCTCATGAAAGCTCAAATCATGAGCTTGTATCTATGTAATGGCAAAACTACACCCCATTCCTTCAGCTGGCTATCTTTCAAAGAGCTACAGGTGGACATTGAGGGCCATGGACACAGCCATGCAGATACATCTTCTTCACTGGAGCACAGAAAAGAATACCAGTTGGTGGGACAAGCATACACTTTCCCAATGCAGACAAGGAAAGAAGGGTCAGCTCGAAGTGAGATTAACCCACTGTGGAATCCCCTACTTATGATTCCAGGAAATCTCTCCACAGTCACAGGAGTGCAAGGGGCTGAGATAATATTTTTAACATATATTATCTCTCAACAAATAGCAAATAATAGAAAAGCTACTCCAATTTTAGAATGTTAAAAGACAAATTTATTTTTCTAAGACTTCTTTCCAGCAACATTTATATACTAAAGAGGCCTGGAAAACTAATTTACCTATGAAAGTAACTTATAGAAACAGCACAAAAATATAATTCTAATAAAATCCAGTTACATTTAAAGAGTCTAACACAAATGTGTTGTGATTTTCAGAGTGTTTCTTTTTGTTTAGGTGTTTTGATGCAAAAGAGCTGACATACTTGCAAGAATCCATTAGCATAGACCTTCTAGGATTACCAGTACATCAGGGTAGAGACTTTGGTTTAAAATAAATAAACAAATGTGAACTTTTACACATCAGGCAAAAATGTTTATTTTTTTCACTCTACAAGGAGTGTACCAGCTTCAGCCCCTTCAACCTTCACTACATTGTGAAATGTACTCAGGACTCAGAAAGGGCTGTGCTTGCTAGCTGTCCAACTCTCTGACTGCTCCTGGAAGTGCAACCTGGAATTTCCTGACCTATATTGTTGTGGTATTATGAAAGTAGAGGTGGGGTTATTTGCTAGTTTTTGTTTTATTGTTATATTTGTTTTCATATATTTTTATTTATAATTTTGGAGTCTTTATTTTTTCATTGTAAGTTAGCTAATATCCCCTCTATAAATTCATTCTTGAAAATATTCAAACCTGAGAAAATAATAGGCTACCAGTATTCTGAACAGTTTCTCCTCAGAGTTTCTGTATGTTGTAAACATCAACTGTGATATACGACATTACTAGGCTGTGAAATCCGGGGGTAGCTTGTTACAGCAGGACAAGCATGGATCTGGGAGGTCATAGCCCTAGTCCTAGATCTCAGGCCCCTGCTGGCTAGCTGTGTGATCTTGAATATGCCCTTAGCTCTTTAGAACCATAGTTTCCCTTCTGTAAAGTGGAATAGAAGGTACCTTTCTTGTAGTTATTGTGAAGATTAAACAAAATAAAGAATTGAACACCTTGCCAAAAACATATCGGTTTATTGTCCTAGGATCATCCAATCATTGGATCATCCTCATTCAAAAGATAAGAAAAGATAAGGATCCAGGACTCACAAGACGTGGTCCTGATAAGGTCACTCGTGCAGCTGGAGGGGAGCCCGCCACACATCCCCAGTCTCTGGACCTCATACCCATAAAGGTTTCCCTCCACATTGTGCAGTTTTCTGGGGCAGTTGGTGAACTTTGCCATAGCGTGTGTGGTGTGGGTGTTAACCAGGCTGAATTTTCTTTACACTGCATATTGTACCCTTTCACAGGGCTTCATTTCACTACTTAATTCTAAATAAAAAACAAGCCCCACCTCATTTATGTGGTGGGCCCTATGTATTCTCTGCTTTTACTGTCATCTAAAATAGTATCTAGTGAAGGAGGAAGAGAGGAATCATTTACTGAATACCTGTTGGGTGTCACCTGCTTTCCATGTGCTCCTGGGTGGCGTCTACAGTGTGACGTGTACAGTGTGCCTCACTGTACAAGTAGGGACGCCAAGATCAGAAATGTTAAGAGCCCTATTGTAGTTTGAACAGAGACAAGTGCCAAGTCCAGAATCAAACCTAGGTGGCTCTGATTTTAAAGGCAGTAACCTTTTAGTGATTTCAGTGGCAAAAGCACAAAAGTCACTAGTCCACCAGGAAAAACAGAAACACACCAGCATGAAAAAAGTAGGCAGCCCATTACAAAGCTAGAAGAAACAAGTGTCTCGTCACAGATCTGTCAAGTTAGAAAGCTCAATCAACTTTTTTTTTTCCTTACAATTACAGTAAAAGCTGGAGGGATACATAAAAAGTTGGTTTTCAGGTTTGCAGACCATCCCTGGAAACTATCGTGTGCGATGCACGTAGGCACGGCTATCGGCAGGACTCCTCTTTTTCTGAAGAATAATTAATAAATATTTTCTTTTAGCATATAACAAACAGTTGAACCAAGCAATTATGTAAACTGGAAATGACCCAAAATGCTAGCAGTTGGCAGCAACACAGTGAAGTGCATTGTCGTGCACATGTGCATTTTTGTCACTCCTGCCTCTCTGGTGATCTGCACTTAATAGGAATATTTTAAACTATGTAGCTAAGCAACAGAGGTAATTGTTGCTTTCTAGAGCTTTTGTTAGCACTCTACCACAGCCCAAATATGCATAATTAGGTATAATGTCTATAAATCATTATTGTACACATGTGGGTAGTTAAGTGGAGTGAGAGAATAGTTCAATGAATTGAGCATATTCACTGAAAATGCTTTTTATTTGTTTTCTGTAGTTCATAATACTTTAAAATTATCATAACCCTTTACACTTTCTCTTAATCACCAACCGTGATATTGAGAAAAACTTCATTTGCATTTTAGACTATGTTTAATATATTATTTAAACCTGGAGTTCCTCTGATATGAATTCAGGAGAGGATAGACCATCCTATCAAATATTATGTGCTTGTTTATCCAGCCTCTTTTCTAGGAAGTAAAATGTTAAATTTTTCAGTTTATGTTGAATAGATCCCAACAAAAGACTGCACCCTATAATCAGCATTATTTAAAGGGGCTAGTGTTGTGACTAAATTCTTCCCTTCATCCAAAAATGCTTTTAGTTACTATGGCAATATTTACTTGATCCTGGCAGTCCAGTGTTGATTTAGGGAGATAATTACTAGAAAGGAAGATGATGGAGATGTATTTTTGAGTGTCCTTGTCAGAGACAATGTTTATTAGAAAAATTAAATGAGACAAAAAAAGGCTCATTGTCTTCTGCGCAGACACCCTTGCCCACGGCCCGCACAGTGGATGGCTGTGCTTTCCCCCCAAAGATGTTTATTAACACAGAACGCACTTCTCTTGGTGTCTGTAGCAGTCTTCAAGGCGGCTTATTATTTTGTGTTGCCCACCCCCCACCCTGCCTTTTGAGACACAGAAGTAGTCCTCCTCCTTCTTCCTTTTTTGTGATAGTGTTCATTAAGAGCAACATTGCTGGGTTGTCTGGTGCATTTCACAGCCTGGTGTGTGCTGGGTGCCCTCCTCCCCAGAGTATACCTCGTGCTGGGCAAGGATGAGGTCACCAGAGAAGCTGCACCCTTAATTGGTGTGTTTGCACTGGGACACACACACACACACACACATGCACAAGGTCTTATCACCCTAACCGGGCCATGGCTGAGGATGAAAGGGAAACAGAGATCCCATAGATTGCCCTAGACAACCTGGCGCTCGGGAGCCTCTTCTCGGTCATGGGGCTCCTTGACTGTCAAGTCTCCAGCTGGCTCTGTACTGAGAACAGCTAGTTAACATTCAGCACTCTCCGACCATCCCCATCTCTTGTCTCATTTGCTTTTTACACACATGCAAAAATTATCAGACCAGGAAATGTGTTACTATTTAAGGTATTATTCGATCATGCTAATTTTCCCATTCACTTGTATTTCCCTCAGCAAGGAATTTTTGCATGAGGATTAGGAAAGTAGTCAAGAAGTCTTGAAAGCTTCAGAACTTTTTTGGTTTTCATCATGTACATGTATTTTATATGTTAACTAAAATTCGATAAAATCTGAAAATATATTAGTAAAACTACAGAGGTAGAAAACATAAACCAACTAAACTTTGAAAATATATTGCCATGCTAACAGAGAAATTTGATGACTATTTCCTTCATAATGTATATTATTATACATATTTGATTTCCTTCTAGGTGACTAAGGGTGCAAATACAAGAGATACAGTAACAGTGATTTCACATTCAATATTCTGTTACTGTTATATCTCTATTTCAGTATACTAGAAGCACTCGGTTCTTAATATACTGAGAATTCTAATAGTTCATTTTTTCAAAGGCAGTTCTCAGAATATGAAGGTCTAAGCTTTGTTTTGTTTTGTTTTAAGAAGTTGTATATTTTCTCCCTAATGTTTTAAAACTTGATAGAGCCTTCATATTTACATATTTCACATATTATATATACATATGTATGTATGTATTATGTATATTTCCTTAAAATGTTTTTGAAAATATTTCTTAAATAATTTAAGATTATTAAATAAATTTAAATATTCTTCTTTAACTATGTTTTGCTCTTGTTTTTTAAATATTGGTTTTCTTTTTCCATAGAAGAAATCATGATAAAACCTATGGATAAGAGTTTTCATTCTACTACACAAGAAAAGTCCAATGGGAAGGAAGACAGATACGGCTGTTACCGGGAGCTCATGGTCAAATCTTTAACGCACTTGGGGAAACTTGAAAAAAATGAATCTATTCAGACTGTAAATGAAAACTTAAATGACAGTGGCATCCAGTCTCTAAAAGCAGAGAGTGATGAAGTAGATGAGTGCTTTATGATTCATTCTGATGATGGAAAAGACAAAATCAATGACTCCCAGATGAGGTTCTGCTCCTCTGATGACAATGAAAGTAACTCTGAAGGTGCAGAGAATGGCTGGGACAGTGGCTCCAACTTCTCCGAAGAAACCAAACCACATAGAGTCCCAAAGTATATTTTAGTGGATAATAGGAAAGACATATTGGAAGTTACTGAAATAAAAACTGAAGGTGACAAATTTCTCTCTTGTGAAAATAGGTGTGATTCTGAAGCAGAAAGGAGAGACCCACAGGATGCTCACATGGAACCATTGGATGGCAAAGCCCAGGCCTCATTCCCTGGGGCTGAGGAAGATGATAACCAGTGCCTGGCAGCAATGACAGAAGAGTCTGTTGACCTGGAGAAAGCGAAGGGGAACTTAAGTTTGCTGGAGCAGGCAATCGCTCTGCAGGCTGAGCAAGGTTGTGTTTTCCATAACACCTACAAAGAGTTGGACAGATTTCTACTGGAGCACCTAGCAGGGGAAAGGAAACAAACCAAAGTTATTGACATGGGTGGAAGACAAATCTTTAACAATAAACGTAAGACTTGTTTTTTTGCATTTATTTTAGAAGTAAAATTGCTTTAGAGTTGGGAAAAAAAATTAGTAAGACTTGATTACTTCTTCCCAGTAGCTTTTTTAACAACTTAACACAATTTAAAAGCTAATTTGTATTATAAAATGAGCAATTTCATTTTGTTTTCCTACTTTCTAAATTGTTCTCAGAACAAGTTTGGTCACTTTTGCAGTGTTTTCATACATGAGAAAAGAACCATTGCCTCTATTTCTTTTAATTTGACTACTGTTTAAAAGTATATAGTACTTTTTAAGCCTGGCTGGTGTAGCTCAGTGGATTGAGCGTGGGCTGGGAACCAAGCGGTCCCAGTTCGATTCCCAGTCAGGGCACATGCCTGGGTTGCCGGCTGGGTCCCCAGTGAGGGCCATGTGAGAGGCAACCACACATCGCTATTTCTCTCCCTCTCTTTCTCCCTCCCTTCCCTTCTGTCTAAAAATAAATAAATAAAATCTTTTAAAAAAAATTTAAAAGTATATAGTACTTTTTAAAAAGTACTTTATTGGATATTAGAAGTATGTTAGTACTAATTAGATTTTAAATCATTGTATTAATCAAATCAATTCCAGGAATTTATTTTTAATTTTGCACCCTCTTTCTGGGATTATCTGACTGTTTTTAAGCTTTAAAATAATGTCAAACTACTTGCAAGTCAGGCAGGATGATCTATCTGATCCTTATCAGGATAAAAGTGGCTGTTAATCCTTTCATAAGTCTATGCTTTTTGCAAGATCTCTAACTCAGGGTCCACAATATCTGGGTCAAGCTTGAATAGGAGAGTAAATATGGTTAAAATTGTTCCTCAAACTTTAGGAAAATTGTGTCCTCTCTTCCCCAAAGATAAACCCCTTCCCCACCCCAGCCCCAGCCTTGCACTTGGTGGGCCCAACGATGATTCTTACAGTTAAGTGGAGTTTCACAAATGGTGGTACTTAAGTGCCTAGAAGGCTTGTTTAAGCTGGGTATTTTCAGGATCCCACCAGACTCACTGCTCCAGAACTTGACTTTTTTTAAAGCAAGTTTGTCAGGTGACTCTTGGAAACCCTAAGTCCGATAACCATAGAATTAGGGAAAATCAAGGTTGTGGCCCCAAAGCTGTGCTTATGACAGATGTTCTGGTTGCTGTTATTTATGCAGAAATGAGTGATGTATTTTGTCATTTTAAGTCCATTTTAGTACTCACCTGAAATCTCGTCTGATATTGCCTTGCAGCTCAGAGCTGAGAAAACAAAAAAGAATAAAATAATGTCATGTAGTAAGTAACAAGATAATGCCATGCAATATACCGCCAGGGTTGGGATTGGGATAGAATATTAACCAGTAGTGTATGATTTGGGACAGGATACTTCTAAGTACTGCGCACTCCACTAATATGCAACTGTTGACTTACCTGTGTGTTTTCTATTTAAATGAACTCAGAATCAGAAAAAAATGAAATTTACTTCAAATTCCCCCAACCCGTAATATCTAATATACTATTTTTCATTCAGTCTAAGATACAGAGTTTCCCAGTTCAATATCTCTGAGATCAGAAGGATGTGCCATAATTTAATTAAATTGTTTTTTTTTCTTTCCTACTAGTACACAAAATGATGTTGCATCTTACAACTAATGAAAACTTCCAGCCAATGAAATCAATTATTTGGAGAAATTTTGCCTGTTTGTGCTATAGCTTAAAATGCTTGACAATCGTTTGATCAATTTTGTAGAACTTTTGAAACTTTTCTATTTTCAAAAATTAACAAGGCAATAGAACTTGTGCTTGTAGACATGGGTCATGTTGGAGATTTACTGAATTACTCATAGGGCTGCATGAGTCAACAGTATATCTTATTGTATAGAGCATAGTCCTGCTTTGGTGTGTTAAAGCCTATGCAAGGAGATCCAGAACAGATTAGTATAAAATAGAGGGGGGCGGGGGACAGGGAATGAAACTCAGGGAAACTATAGGGTTAGCTTAGAGAATGCCTACAGAGTCCAAGTTGAGTATTCACTTTCCTGTTCGTTTTTCCAGATTTGGGAGACAGTAGGGTAAGAGATGCTTTTTTCTCTGGCATGCATTCCATGCTTCTAAGTCAATACTTTTTCCAAATGATAGTTGTGCTCTCCAAAATACCATTCTAGTTTTCTGTATGCATTGGGCATGTGACTGCTGTTAGTGAGAGAACAAGAGGATTTTAAAATATCATTTTATCCAAGCCTTCATAGGAGCCGGCAATTCTAAAGTTTAAAAAGTTTGGCTATCCTGTTGCTACTAAGCATTTAGTGAGCCTTTAGGTCATGATATAAGTAGAGTCATCATGTAATTTATTGTGCAGCATAGGGCACTAGAATGAAGAGGAGTGATATGAACAATCATACATGTATATCAGGTATGAATAGGACAGTCCCAGACAAACCGGGATATAAGGTCACCAGGGTATAAGGTCATTATGTAGCATTTCACAAAGAAAATCAAAGAAGAGCCAGGAGGTCTGAGAGTCACTGGAGCTCTGGCTTCTTATCCTGCGAACAGGTTCTACTCTATAGAGCATTTCATCAGCATCTTTGTTTCACCCTCAGAGAAGAGGCTGGCAGACAAAGGTGCCTGATGGACTGTCAGTGGACCACACCTGGTCAGGTGCCAGCCCTGCCTTATCTCCCACACCTTCTCTGGCTTCCTGTAGACAAATAGTGTGGCAAGGAGGAGAAACACTCGATGCCAAACCTTTCAATATGGTTTAGAAATGTGTCCTCACCTGGATGAGATCCAAGAAAGGAAAGGCACCAAAATACACATTGCTTCTCTTTTTTTCTAATTCACTCTCACATGGTGTCAAACCTCCTAATTTCACTATCATCAAACTCCAAGGAATTCAACTAGCAGTTTACAGGTAGTACATGCCGAAATCAACTTGAAATTGGGCAACATTTTTGGATTAAATGAAATCTATATCCTTAAAAGTCTTAGAATATATATCAAAGCTCTTAATATGTGCTTTTGCCTCTTACAAAAAGCAGAGTATATTCTCTTTATCATTGCCCTTAAATCCTGTCTCTCATGAAACAAAAATACCTGCTACTCAAGGCATCCTTACCTATTGGCTCTCCATTTCTCACTTAAAATTTAGAGCCCTCTTTCTGCTCCTCCCTCCCACCCCCTCCCCACCCTGTGTGGCAACTTGAAGGATCCTTGGTTCCTCCCCTTTGCTGAAACCATGCCCCCAAACAATCACAGTCCATTCAACCTGTTGTGCTCATCTGCCCAGGACCATTTATAATCCAACCACTCGAGTAGCGCCTCTCACAGAGCTACGTCTGCGCGCCATCTCCCACCTTGGAGCCGGCTGCGCGTGGCCCCGCTCCCAGGGCCAGGCGTGGAGAGGAGCACGTGTGCCCTCCCTGTACCCCAGGCAGACCTCTGCCCCGGGTCCCATCGCCAGCGGCTTTCTAGTGGCATAATTTTACATTGTTTATGTTTGCGCTTAGCACCAAGTGTGTTCATTCCTGTTGATACTTCATGTTCTCAGCAGCCTGCAGATGCCTCCATCCCCCTTGGTCATTTTTCCTGAGGCCCCTACAGGATCTGCTTCTGGTCCCTGGAAATGCCCCAAGGCTGAGTGACAGCCATGTCCCCATGACTGGTGTGTCATTCCATGCACCAGTGAGGGGGTAATTCGGGCTCTACCAACGCATTTAAGTTCATTTACCATCTCAGTCACAAACATGAAAATTCTGAAGAAGCCCTCTCTTAGTTCTAACCTCATCACTATACATGTTCCCATTTATTTTATACATTTTGATAACCCTTTAACCTTCAGCAATACCTGTGCCAGGAGGTTGAAACCCTGAGTTGTCTTCAGCCTTCCTCCTTTAGGCTGCCATCCCTGGCAGAATGACAAAAAGAGTTACACAGTTCCCTGCCTGGGAGCCCCTGGGGTCCCTACTCCCACCTCATGTTCCTGGCAGCGCTCTCAGACCACTCAAGGCGCCTCCGCTCTTTGTACTTCCATTCTCTCCAAGTCTCCCGCAAGAACGTTTCTTTGTCAAACCTTCTTCCTGTTGCCTTCATTTTTAGTTTGCATTCAGAGAAAAATCCACAGCTCCTTTTCTGTAGCCCCTGCATATTGATCCAAAATGGCAAACCATTGGTGTTTTGGAACTTTGGGACTCAGCAGCCTGCCAGTTGGTTGGCGCCGCACAAGATGACATGCTTGATTTGCTGTCCTAACTCTTGTGGAAGCAGATTCCGCACACGTCCAGGAGCATCCCTGGGACCCGAAGCCTGGGGCCACCTGCTTCTTGAGTGACAAGGCCGGCAATGTCTTTCTCAGATATGATGGCTTTTTGTTTTGTAATTTTGAACCCGGCTTTTTCCAGCTTCCTTCAATAAGAGACAGTTTTTGGTTTAAATAAATTTTTTTCTTCAGTCTCACTTTTTTTTTCTTTTCAGGAGCCAGTGTACCTTGTGGAATTGCTTTTTCATAATGAGGCTCTAACTACAATCTGTGACATGACAACTTGAAACCATCTCTGTATTTTAACACTCCCTTGCCCTGTGTCAGCCTTGACTTAGGAAACCAAGAAATTGAAAACACTTTTTATGTTTCCACAGGTCTTAGTTAAGGGTCTTTATTCAAGGTAATGTGAGAAGAATGTTTATGATAAAACTGAATAAAGTGAGAATGTTACCCTGCAAGGCCACTCTATTGAAAGGGAATGGAAAGAAGAATAACCAAATTAATCTCTCAATTTTATTTCTCTGTAGATTCACCAAGGCCTGAAAAGAGGGAGACCAAGTGCCCCATCCCTGGATGTGACGGCACAGGACATGTGACAGGGCTTTACCCCCACCACCGCAGCCTTTCGGGGTGTCCCCACAAAGTGCGGGTTCCCTTGGAAAGTGAGTACTGCTTAGCCCTAAAGGGCTAAGGAAGTAGGTGCCTTATTATAAATTCCACTGCATCTCAATGTTATCTTCTTTCTCCTCTAATTTGAAACTAATAATGGAAATATAAAGTTTTCTTTAATTTTATCAAGATAATTTTCATCAAGCCTGGTGTTTAAAATATATATTAGTGTACTAATAGAAAATGTGGGTAGAGTCAGGCCCACACTGAGAAGACAATTTGCCATTCATAGTTTCCAAGAGAAGGGGGAAGGCCTCACCAGGCAGGGCCACACTGGGAAGTACCAGAGCCAGTCAGGGAGCAGAGTGAGGGGGGAATTGTGGGCAAGAGCCTTTATTGTGCTTTTCATGGGAAGAACAGAGTAAGCAGACTTAAGATTAGCTAGTGTGAATTCTTTCAGTGGGCTCTGAAGTTTAGGGTCTGTCTGCAGTTGTCTCATACCTGGCCATGGAAGAGTAGGGCAGGCCGAGTCCTGTAGTACCAGAACCTAATGAAAGAGGCATTTGGGTATGGGCTCAGAATTGGGTGGTCTGCATCTGAAAAGTGTTTACTATCTCTAGGAATTAGGTAGCCCTGGGAGGGGCAGTCTCCCCAGGGTTAGCAAGGCCCAGGGTATCAAAGTATTGCAATACAGAAAATAAAAGTCATGGTTAATACATTGCGAGACTGCACAGTCCTTTCTTACTTGGAGGCATGGCTTCCTTAAGCCCACATGGAGTGTTAGCTTCAGTGCATCATTTAAATATGGAAAGTGCATCACTTCACTGATGTCCTCCCTACCTGCCTCTGCACTTAGGGTCACGTGATGTCTGTGATGTTGTGCCAGGACATCCTACAGCAGCTGAGGGCCCTGAGCAAGAGCAAACTGAGTTGATCTCCCCACCTACATGCCCACTGTGAGCTAGGAAACTGAAGGAAAAGGAAAAGACTGCCTCCTAAGTTTTCAAGTATCTCTGTGTTATATCTTCTACTTTCTGAACCTACTTATTGAAATACCTCTTGGGTTGTACAAATCACAGTGATGGGGATGCCTCAACATCACCCTTCTCAAAAGTTTTTTTTTTTTTTGCAAATCACTGTTATCAAATCAGCTCAGCACTGTCTTGCTGGATTAGCAGTTTCTCAAACTGATTGCCTCAACCATACTCTTTCACCAATAATTAAATGACAGTGGCGATAAGGAGCAGGAAGTGATGGGCAAAGAATCAAAATAATATCTCTTAGAAAGTAAAGCAGACTATATTCAGAACTTCACACTGTGGGAAAAAGAACTACTATTTGACAAGTGTTTTCCATTCACTCTAAGGAAAAGCATATGCATATAATAAGATTATGGGCTTTTCAGTTTAAGTTAAATATAAGCAGAATAGTCTCATTTAAGTCATAATAACACCATAACAGAAGTTTGCAAAATCCAAAACTTGAACAAACTTGCTGAATTTAATTTGTGAAGTACTTAAATGCTCATTTACTTCAACCCTAATAACTACGGGGAAGGAGCATGATGGATTCAGTAACTAAATGTATTTGAATGCAAAATTGAGAAATCAGTTTGTTAGTGTGTTATGTATTTATGGTATACTGTCTTTTTCTTTTATGTGATATTTTGTGCTTAGTTCTTGCCATGCATGAAAATGTGCTCAAGTGCCCCACCCCAGGATGCACAGGAAGGGGGCACGTGAACAGCAACCGCAACACCCACAGGAGGTAATTGTCATGAGCTGTTAACCTTTTACATTACAAAAAGAAATGAGAAAGTCACTTTCCACCAAGAAAATAAGAAACTCACAATGTGTTATCCAAATCACTGCATCCATATCAAATCCTTTACCACTTGAATAAGAGGTATTTTCAATTTGTGCGAAGTAAACAAAAATATGATCTATTTACTTTCTTAAAAATATTCCTTTAGCAGCCAATTATGCTAACAAAAAACATTAAATTTTCAGACTAGGGTTACACATTCATTCAGTCTGACAAGTAAAATATGTTCTCTTTTGCTTTAGAACCTTACCATGTCTGTTTTGACATTGAAAAGATTGCTTAGGACTTATCCTTAATCCCATTCTATGAGCATTAAAAAAAGCTCTGAAAGGGCTTCAATATACTGCAGTTTTGACTATAAGTCAAGTTGAAGCTAAACATTATAACACTTCATGGACATTCATCTCATTGAGATTTCAACCCACTTAAAACATATGGGCATTTATATGCAGATGTATTGTGTTTATGTAAATATTTTTGCTGCAAATGCCAATGTTTTATGTGTATTTTATATTAGGTATAGATTATGTGGTCGGGAGATACTATTTGATTCATAAATACATTGCCAGAAACTTTCATATTCTATTCTTTGAATTTAATCTAAGACATCCCACAAAGTCCCTTACATTTTCCTAAAGATCTGAAGATAAATCATGGAGTTATCATTGTAACACCTCTAGTCAGATACATTGCAATTGGAGCAAGCACATTTCACTTAAAATATTATGAAGTTTCAGAATAATTTAGTTATTTGTCTCTTATGTAACATTTTGATTTTAAAAATGAATTTGTTATCTACCACCTCTGAGATGTATTTGAGGTACAAACATTGACACTACAGTTTGCAAAACCCTAAGGGATCTCTCAGTATGGGAATGTTGCTAAGTGAACTATTAATATGACTTAACACTTAGTGTGTGCCAAGTATGCTGTGAGGTACACGCCAGAGAAAACTATATCATCTTTTTAACTCAAATCCTCCTTTTTTTTTTTTTGAAAACAGTCTTTCAGGTTGTCCTATTGCTGCAGCTGAAAAATTGGCAATGTCCCAAGACAAAAATCAGCTTGATTCTCCCCAAACTGGGCAGTGTCCTGACCAAGTTAACAGGTATGGCCCTCCCATGACGTCCCTGATACTCTACTCATGCCATGCTCCTACACAATGGGTCTGTCACCTCTCATGTGCTAGTTCACTATGGCCTGATCTTCATTCTCAGCTCCCAATATCCATCTGAGAAGCTGGCCCAGTTGATCATACTGTCACTTAAATGAACTTCTAGACCCTCCAGAAGTTTCACTTGAAACTAATCTGTGTGCAAAGGTAATATAATGTGGATAAATCTAAAAGAAATAAAGTATATGATAACATATATTAATCAAAATTCTGCATCACCAAATGCAACCTATTCCACTGGTCAGCTATGCTCTTCCTTATGGTTGACTTGACCTTTTTGCACAGAAAATATGCCCTCATAAATCACTCATACCACTCAAACTCCATGATGTTATATAGTCATCCTTCTGTTCCACCTAACTTGATAATTATTAATAAAATACTCCTATTGGTCCTAAGTACATCACAATCTCTGGTAGTTTAAAAGACCATACTTATACCTAAGTAGTAAATTATATATGATGACACTTAATATGAAGTTATACATTTATTAATACAAAAATCATTTACATAAGAAAAGTAATTTCAGGATTAAAACAAATGATCAAATCTTCATTGTTCTTCCTGACACACAGAACTTTAAGATAGGTAGTAGGAATATTTTTGAGATTTGGCATCTTTTAATGTTTGCTTCTATAAATTTAATTAAAAGAGCCAAATAGGTACTCAAATCACATGAGTGAAGAATATATGTCAAGTACATGAATTTTACTGAATAACTAGCAATTTGAAATCTTATAATAAGATTCTTAGTTGGTATTACTGCATTCTGTAGTTTTTCCCGAAGTCGGTTATTTATCAAATCAGATATAACATTACATTTTATTTTGCTCATTTTTTAAAAAATAAATATTGTTCTAGACTAGAACACTTGTGCAAATTAGGGATATAAACCAAGTTACATAAACAATAACAAGATTAACTAATCTCCCAAATATTTTTGTTTCAGTAAATTTTTTTTTTTTTTACCAAATCAGAGAAATCTCATCAAAACTTTGACATTCTGAGTCAGGCATGTTTTGGTAGAAAACAAAAGATTTTATTTTTATATATATGTACACATATATGCATACATGTATACATGTACACACATGTATATACATATACACACATATATGCATATTAATTCTGAAAGGTGTATTTGTATATTCATTTATGTTCTTTTACCATTAGACCACACAGCACAACAACATTTGTATTCTTGTTGGCTGCCATTGGTACTACACAAATGCAGTGCCCTTGCTTAATCCAAATACAATAATTCTAAAAAATATATATTTAATTCACATTTAGCTTAGATTGGAAAAATTTTGTTGAAAAAATTTGATAGCTACAATAATACAGTAATTTAGTTTTATATTGAAATGATGGTAACTTAATAGTGAAAATATTGAAATACTATTTAAAATAATATTTAAATTAGCAAAAACACTTAGACTGAAGTTATTAAGACAAGTGAAAAGCCTAAAAAGAAACTCACAATTCAGGACTCAATCTTCCGGTGCCTATGCTGCCTCTCTTAGGTGTTAGGCTCCTGGCAGTTCTGCTGAACAGGGAGAAGTGTTCAGCATCACTTCTTCAGAACCAAATATAATCTCTTCCCTCACTAGATACAGTCATGACTTTTCACTACTAACTTGATTAACAGCCCTAACAAGCAGAATAAGCTCATCTTGTCAGTGTCCTGATAAGAGCTATATGGCACTTTTCTCTGGGGAACTCAAAGTGCTGATATACATCAAATACTTGCTCCTCATGGCATCTGCATAAGATGAATGGAAGATTGTACATCTCTCTTTTGCCAGTGGGAGACTCAGACACATAAAATGAAACCTCACCTTAGCCCCTCAGAACCCAAAGTGCTTCCCTATCTCTTATCCCTCTTAGTGCAGAGCACTGTGCTCTGTTGCCCATAACCACAGTTCTTTCCCACAGTGCAGTGTCTCTGTGGGTACCCCCAGGTGCCACACATCTGATCTGCTTTAAATTCTGATGCTAATATATTCACCAGTAGTTTTACCATATTTCTTTTGAATTCTTCAGAACAAGCTTGGTGAAGCAGTTAGAATTCAATTTCCGATCACACGCCATCACCTCTCCCAGAGCCACGGTGTCAAAAGAACAAGAAAAATTTGGAAAAGTACCATTTGATTATGCCAGCTTTGATGCACAGGTTTTTGGTAAACGCCCCCTCATACAAACAGGTCAAGGACAAAAAACACCATCATTTCCTGAATGTAAGCTTTGAATGCTAATACTTAATCCAAAAATATGCATATTGTGTATGTACGTGTTGGGGAAGTGTATACTCAGATATGCTACTTACTGCTGAGAAAAGAGAAAACATATCGTACAATGAAACAAAATAATAAGTTGATCAGTATTACTGATTTTATGTGAAATTATATTGAATGTGATGATTAGTTAATGGATTAATTTTTCTATAAGTGTGGTGCCATTGCTGAGTCTAAATATAATAATTCTAAATACTTAATGCACATTGGGCGGGGTTGGTATTAATATATAGAAAACTGTGGGGAGGGGAGAGGGGGGATAGAGGAAGGTGTGGAAGAGTATAGGGGGTATAAATGGTAATGGAAGGACTTGACTTGGGGTCATGAACACACAATACACTGTAAAGATGATGTGTTGTAAAGCTGTGCCCCTGAAACCTGTATAATTTTATTAACCAGTGTCACCCCAATACATTCAATAAAAAATGAAAACTAAACTAATCAACTAAATAAATAAATGTAAATTAAAAAGCACAAATGAACACTTTTCTATGTTTTAATAAATCTTTAATAAGAAAATATATTGAAAACTGAAATAGCTGTTAAAATAAAGTAATTTTGATTCATAATGAAATTATGGTAATTAATAGGTAAATTATTGAGATATTACTTAAAATATTACTTAATTCATCAAAAGTGTTCAGATTGAAAGTAGGAGAAAAAGGGAAAAGTCTGAGTAATACAATTTAGAAATCAAGATGTTACTAGAAAAAATGTGTGGCCATGGAGGTGTTTATCCACAAATAAAAGAATTTATATAGAAACATTTAAAATGTGTTACTACTGTCATGCTAACACATCAAACAGAACATGTGTTCATAACTGGAAGATGCTATAACATATAAAACTTGGTGTTTTTACCAATGCATTTTTTTCAAGTTATTTAGAGTCCTTCAATATTCTAATGAAAAAGAGAGAAAGTGAACATTGGCAATAAAGCCAGGAATGATTTCTGCATTATGGTAACTGAATCATAAGGGAATAGGCTAAGTAATTTCCCGCTTTGAGTCCTGCATAGACCATGAATTTTACACAACATTCTGTAATTCTGCAGAATTCCTTTGATCTCACACCTACTTACCTAGACTGAGTGCTCTTAGAACAGAATATTTGCTTTATTCTGTAATATCGATCTCGTCTTTTAAAGAACTAGAATGCCGTATAAAACCCAACAGTGACTAAAAACAGACTTGAAAGGAGTCTGCCCATCAACAAGTACATTACACTCCAAAAGATATTTTACCTATTCATACCAAAAAATAGGTCCCAACCAACATAAATAACCACTGAAAACCTGTATCTTGTATCTGTCTACACAATTTTATGTACAGTTTCATATAGTTTTATTAAAAATATATAAAATATAAACATGCTTAATTCTGGTAAAGCTAGTTAATAAGAGCAAATCTATATACTTATATAATATAAACGCTGGTTTAAAAATGTGAAATACTCAGTGACATTTTTGTATTTTTATATAGGGGTAACATTTGGTAATGTTTCAAATGTTGTTTTATGAAAAATAATAATCAAATATTTAAAATAAACAATATTTACAGTGATATAATAACTAAATGCTTTTATAAGATCCCGCATTAAATCTTGGGTGTTTTTCCTGTAACCTTGAGTGATGTTTATAACACCCAGAGTGAAGAGAAATATATTTAATTCTATCTCTCAACAATGCCTTGGTACCCACAACAGAAACATAAAACAGAAACTCAGCCTCGATACCTAAATTGCCTTTCTGTTCACCTTGAGAACATTTCTCCGTCCTTTACTCATCATACTCTACCTGAATATGCAAAATGCTAGCTCATTAAAGACAGCCATCTATTTAGTTCCATCTAGTTGGATGGAGAACAACTTCTACTGGTTTAGCTACAAAGCAAACCTATGTATCAAATAATAAAAATGCAATTCCATATCTAAATATAACTTGTTACTGTGAAAACAAATATTGAAAAGATATATTTTTTTCCTCTACTGGAATAGTGGCCCTCACACATACACAGCTTAGAAATGTACAAGCCTTAAGCCTCTGCAGTCCCTGATGTGTCTTCTTTAATGTGGTTTTCATATACAATTTCTGCCACAGATGCTGCCAGTGCACCTGCCCCATAACATTAGCTATGGAGTTTTTGATATAAAAAATATAAATACAAAAAAATATTAGGAGAATATGCATTTTTCCCAACAATCGCATCATTTGTGAACTTCTGTAAAAACCAATCTGAATAACCTTCATTTAATGTACCAGTGCATAATGGATCATGTTTTAATTTATTCTTCACATATTTTAATGCAAGAAGTTATATCTTTAAAACAAATCTATTTAATGACTAAAACCACGTACATGCAATTGCTAATCAAATCTCTTTTCAACAGCGAAGCATTTTTCAAATCCAGGGAAATTTCCTAATCGACTGCCTAGTGCAGGCGCCCACACACAGAGCCCTTGCCGTGCCAGCTCTTATAGCTACGGTCAATGTAGTGAAGACACCCACATAGCAGCAGCTGCTGCCATCCTGAACCTTTCCACCCGCTGCAGGGAAGCTGCAGACATCCTCTCCAACAAACCACAGAGCCTGCATGCCAAGGTAGGCCAGTCCAAGAGCCTGGAGGGTGGGCCAGCGACTGAACTGTGAGAATAAACTGCCTTTCATGTTCCTAACCACGTTCACTACCATGCCGCTTCCACCCCTAAAGCAGATCCCCTCCTTGTCTTAGGAAGAGGCTCAGTTGACAGGGATGAGCTTGCGTTCATGGAGCAGTGAAAGCGTGGTTGTTCTTGAAGGTGGTATATCCAAAGCTGGCAGAAGAGTGAACTACAGAGACTGTTTGGGGAGATTTATAGCTTTCAAAGCTATGTTTTTGTTTGAGGAGTTTGGCACACAAGAAAAGAGGATTGCCATTAAGATCAGTTTGAACAATGGAAGCTTTTTGTCGTCTGCAAATCAAAGATGGTAGGAAATGTTTGATTAAACAGTGACTTGTAAAACGTGCAAAATTGACTTGTGAAATTTTATTATTGCACATGATGGCTAGCCTAAGTTGTTGTATTATTCGCAAAGGACACACAATAAAACCTGGACAGGTTAAATCAACAAGAGACAGTTGAGGGGGACTTGAGAACTTAGGGCATTCAAATCCCAAATCTAATTCTGTGAAGTTTATGAAGCCCCTTGAAGTTAATCATATTTCTCTAAAAACCTTGCCTTTCTGATGAACAACGAGAAGTGCACATCCATGTTTATGATACCTTGATGAAAACAAGAAACACAGACATCTCTGTCCTACCTTTTGAGGAGTTGGATAGATCAGGCTGCAGAGTAACAGTGACGCTCCCCAGAGTGAGCACAGGACTGTGCCTGCCATCAGCGGGAGCCCAGAAACCCTATCTACACAAAGGGCTCAGTTAAAATAACTCACTTCCCTACCTGTATGACTAAAGCCAGCTGAAATAAAGTGGCTTATTTGAGAAAGATTTTAACGCCGCTTTAAGTGGAAGATGCCTCGGGTCAAACTCTAACCCCAAAACTCAGTTGATTAAAGGATAAAGCTCTGTTTTTCCCTTTAAGTGCAGCCCCATCCCCTGTGTGGTCAGCTGCTCACCTGGGGCTGCCAGGCCTTCAGGAGAGCGGGAACGCAGTGCTGTAGAGCGTTTGACAGAAGAATCAGAATCAGCTTCTAGGCAAATCTGAGCCAAGTAAACCCCAGGAAGAGCTGGTGGCCAAAAATCACTCAAAAACAACGTTTAAACAAATGAGGTTCTTAAACAAAGAAAAACACGTCCTCTAAAAAAATATAGTTATACAAATTCAAAGGAATCCAAATCAGATATTATTTATATTCATAAATGATCTAGAGTACTTTAAAAGGCAATTTTATTTATTTTTAAATTTATTATTAAAACCTGAATAAATTTTTCCTTTTTAAAGAGATATTCTAATATCGGTCAGTTGGAGAAATATTAAAATGTCTTTTCTTAGTGCTTTATTGTTTGTTTGTATAGGCTGTTCTGTGAAAATGACGATACCAATATTATCATCATCAATGCTGTGTAAATCACTAAATGATTCTAGGTTGAATGCTTTCTATTTGCATGTGTAGATATTTTTGTTCCACATAATTCTGACTTTCATCATTAGTATACTCCATGTTCTATTAATTGCTGAAGCCAAACAATGAGTCAAACTAAATTTGAGAGCATTATCTCTTATCAATATATGTTTTTCTCTTTTAAAAATACATTTCCGGTCAGATAAATGAATGTTAAATTGTCTTCTTTCAAAAATTCCAATGATGGACTTCCTGTGTGTGTTCTTACGCTCCGGTTGGGAGCGCTCCCTGCGCCGGGGCTGCCCTGGGGAGCAGATACGCCTGCCCAGGGACAGGAGCTCTACTGCAGATTGAGTCTCCGAACTGCCAACCAAGTCCTAACTGCAGAAGCCAAATCATGGATGTCATGATGAGGATGGAAGAGACAGGAGATGCACAGATGGAATTTTAGAAGGAGTTTGTCTTTCTAACAGCTTTAAGAACCATTTCCCCATGAAAAAAATCTTGTTTGGCATAGCAATTGTTAAAACAGGACGAATGACACCTACTTTGTGCAGAACCCTTCCAGGCGCACATTTGCACATAACTCCAACAGTTTGTAGGATTCTGTCCATGTTAGATCCTATTTTCTGAACATAGAAGAGAACCTCGTGAATTCCCAAAACCATAAAAAATAATTATTATAGCAAAAAAAGGGAAAGAAAGTCAAAGTAATTAACTCTGAAAAATGGCCTCTGATCTACCAGTGCCCAATGTGGGCCATTTCTGTGGTCAGTGTTGTACTCTGCTCTGCGCCATTTCCCTAATATTGGACTAAGTATAAACAATCGTCCCTCCACCCTGAATGTGAGCCTGATTCTCTTTCCACTATAATTTTTTGTCCTCCATGGCAGGTTGTTAATATGTTTATTATTGGTAGGAAAAAAATCCTTAGATCTCTTGAGCTCCCTATTTAGAACAGAGGATGCAGGCATGCATAGTTTTTCCTTAATCTTGACTTCTATAACCAAGCATTTTTGATGTACCCAAGAGACACTTTGGCAGGTGGACTTTTAGCTATACTGCACTGTTCAGGCCCAAGTTAGATTCTATCACAGACCCTGCCTTCAAGGAACTTTCAGACAAGGCAGGACAAAAAAAAATAATAATTGTTCCAGGTAGAGGGCTAGGTTTCCAGAGGTAGTGTTCCTCATGTTCAAGGGTGGCATGGGTGGCTTTGCAGGGAACTTGAAAAGAACTTGGGAAAGGGCTAATTTCTTATTTTCCTCCTGTCTCCATCCAGTCCTCTCTTTCACATAATCAGATTCTCTGAAGTAGCTTAGAGAGCCCAATAAGAGAACAAAATTACAGATAATGATATCACCTAGTCACAACCTTTTTAAAGTCAAGCCTAAGGACATTAACCTTAAAATTGCCTTCATATTCACTTGTTGAGGCTAATATATGTTTTTTTTCATGTTATATGCAAGCTCTTTGCTGTCTCCACGTTTAGTGGGAAATCGGAATTCATGATTTGCAAAATCCCTACTCTTAGGAAAGATAATAGAAACAGGCTGTTTTCAGAGAGGCAAGAGAACTCTGAGCTCCTACACACTAAAAACAATGATGGATGATATGGATATTCTACAGTGTTCTTTTCTTTCTGAGTTTCTCAGCCCCGAGAGGCTGCCCAACTGATACTAAAACACTCCCTTCATCAGCCCCTTCCCGACACCGCATTGAGGATATCAGTGCTATCATCACTGCCCAAACTCAAGTTCATTATATCCTGAATATAATCTTCAAAGGGATCATTCATTAAAATACAATCTGGCATGAATGTAACACATCTACACTGCCGAAAATCACCTGTATGTGTTTTATATATCTCTTTAAAGAAACAAGTCAGGAGAAAAAATTAATATCATTTAGTAAATATCATAATACAGTGTCTGGCAGAAGTAAGGCTCGCTTGAGTGTGGTTGGTAGAGTACATGAATGTCTCACACAGGATGGACAGCAATTTGAACATTGCACCTAAAATGTCATATGGGGTGCTTGAGTGTGATATGGTTATGTTACAGAATTGCAGGCTTGTGATTTTGTAATAATAAAAGGGGTGTTATTTGTGCCAGACCCTGTAGTTAAAAGTAATTTTGCCTATGGTATGAGCCCTCTTTTGATTCTAATACTTTCATTTGTTCTAAGATTTATATGATATCCTTTGTTTTAATTTGGAATTCATATGAGTTTGTAAAGCATACATGGACCACAGCTTCAAACAACCCCACTGTAGTCAGGCTACTGTTGCTACTGATTTGAGCAGAGAATTCAGTTGAAATGGGCAGCCGGCACAGAGTGAGCATCCTGGGTTTGTTGAGTTTGTTGAGCGCTTTCCTCCAGCCCTATGTGAGCGAGTGCCAGCACGTGTCAGAGACACTCCCCGTTTTAATTCCTTCCTCCCACCCTCATCAGCAGAGGTAGAAACACTTCACAGTCTATCTTTATCCCAATCGCTGCTGCTTGCCAAGCATTCTGTTGTTTGTTTTGGTGTTTTCCCCACCTGTTCAGACAAAGTGGCATATGTACAGTGTGCCTTAAAAGAAAACAAAAAATGACACTTGCTTGAAATGTTTAAAGTTCAAAGTCTGTTTTGTGCTTGAACAAGGCCTAGAAACAACATATCACATCGTCATTCTTGCTGCCTGATATCAGAAATAGCCAGGCAGCTCACAGGATGGTGAGAATCCAAAGCAGACTCTTCAGTCACTTTACACCATCTACTGTGAGTGAAATGTTATAAGGGTCTCAGGTCAAGGATCTCAAGGAATCAATTAATACATGTGTAGGGAGAATAGATATTTAATAACTGACACTTTGGCTCTGTGCACAAAAACACAGTCAAATCCTTATTATTAGTTGTCATTAGTTGAGTACCTACTAAGTACCAGGCACTATAAATAAGCACTTTGTCCATATTAATCTTTTTTAATTTTTCTAGAAACTCTGTAAAGCATATAATATTGTTTCATTTTATCGATGAAGAAACAGTAGTACAGGCATATTAAATAATTTTTTCTCAGTGGCACAGCTATGAATTTGGAGCTGAAATTTGAATTGACACCTGTTCCATCTCATATCTTTTTAAAGATCTTGTCATTGTGCGGCATTCAGACTGCTGACCCACCCAATGGTTCTTACTGAATGTGAGTCTGAGTCCCAGACAGAGATTTTTAGGAAATTCCATTTTAATTTTATACCGTTCCCAGGCAAACATTTTGGGGAAATTTCATTTTAATATTGTACCTTATGGAAAACACTTCTCCACTGAATTCCATCATTCTATTTATACTGAGTACATTTTATAAGTTTATACTCTTAGTATAGTAATTTTAATACTCAGTAACTATTCAGTAAGAATTAGATATTTTCTTCTTGTTGTTGTTGTTCATTGTTAATACCCTGCCTGCTTTGAAAACGTATTTCAGGTAGTTTTCAAGTACAAAAACACACTTCCCAAACTCTCTGAAGTGAGAATGAAAGACCGTGAGTCAAGACATGAAAGTGAGGGACTAATTGCAGCTGAAGCCTAGGCTGAGGGGCACTTCATTTTAGCCAAGGCAGTCCTTTTAGCCAAGTCAGAAAGGAAAAGATGGTGGGCAACCTATCTTGTATTGACAGATAACTTGCCAAATAAGGAAAACAATGTTGACTTATCCTACCAATGTTTTGAAAATTAACAATTTTGATAAGCAGAACATTTAAGATAAAAATTATGATTTTTCTGTTCTTAATTTCACCATCTTTAATGTGTGATAAAATTTTTAATTGCCGAATACATGCAATATTATCATTTGCCTGGAACATTTTGGAGGAAATAGCCTCAAACCTATCCTTTAAACATAAGTACAATAATTTCTGTATTTTCCTTTTTTCTTCTTCTTCAGGAAACAAATTTCTATCTATTTTTCCTACTTATAGGCATAGTGGAAATGCCAGGTTGTTTCCCGCTTTCAGTGATGGGTGATATGTCCTTTCCATGTTGCTATGAAGTCCTTATAATTATTATTTTACTGGTCACATAATATGTCATTAAATACATGCAGCATAATTTCAGTAATCATTTCTCTGTTGGTGGACAACTGAGACACTTCTTATTTTATAGTACAGATAGAAATTATATTGAATAATTACCTCAATTCGCAGTTTAATAATTTATAGCACATTTATTAAATTACCTTTTACTACAAAATTCTCACGTACATAAAATAAGCTCTTTGGAGGTACAAACAATATATTTTTTCAATTTTCTTTTTTCCAAAATACAGTAGCTTGAAAATATTAAATGCTTTATCAGAAATTTAATGAATAAATAATGAATTGTGAGTAACATCTGTAACTTGACAGTGGCTGGTATGGATAGGTGGTCTTTGAGGTACTCCAGAGCTGGAAAGTGCATGAACAGTGTTAGACTTATGCCTACCCTCACTAATTAAAATGAAAACTTGGTGATTAAAATAAGGATCCCAAAAAATACTTGGAGAAATCAGAACACTTTGATTTCTGGGGCTCCATTTCAGCTGTAGAGCTATTTTGTTCTCCTCCTATGGCCTCCCCCTTTTAACATCCCCCCTTTTTTATCCTGCCATTTGGATTTTCAAGCACTGGAGAGAAGTGATGTCTATCGATATTGCTCTCGATAAAAATCCATGTAGTAAACGTGCGATCCACCCATCTATGGGCAGAAAGAGACCCTTCTTTGGAACTGTGTGTAATTGTTGAATGCATCTGTGAGCTCACTTAAAGCCCATCTGTACCCTGTTACCCAAACGTGCTGTCTCCCAGTGAAGTCAGGTGCTGGGAGCAGCCGGATGGGGCTTAGGCTATAGAAAAGTAACTCTTTTAAACATTAGGAGTGATTTTTTTACGACCAGCACATAATTACTCAAGATGTATACTCGCAGCAACTCTAATTTTTAAAATTTACTATTTGGAACTTTTCTCGGTAAAAACTAAAATATATATTAGTGTTGTCTTAGAATAATTGATATTTTTTCAGCAAGATCAAATCTGCACTATTTATGGGTTTTGTACTATAAAATTCTGCAGCCCAGTCACATGGCTTCTTTTTCCTAAGCCATCTGTCATAGAGGTCTGGAATTTTATGTGAATATTGGTTGTGCATTCTTAACCCAAGTTTTTATTTTTTTATGAAAAATGTCAGCAACTACGGTATTCAGCATTTTACTTTACATTGGTTATCAAATTTGATGACTACAGCTCTGTTTAATTGCTACAGTTACACATCAGCTATGAAGCCAATAATTGGTTTGATATGGACCTGACAGAATAGATTGTTATATCATGGAAAGAGCACATGGCACTGATATGGTTAATATCTTGGATTTTTGTAACTAAGGGTTACTAATGCTGGTATAAAAATGTATTTGATGTTATACAGATGGCATAAGATGTTGTGGTTACTAAGTTATTATCCCAGATAAGCTGTATGGTCAAATTTAGGGCTTAAAACTATCAAAGGAGATTAAACTATGTACTAAAAAGGACAGAAAAATATGGCCAAAGCATCTCAGTACAGACATATTAGAAGTGTATTTACCTCCCACAAATAAAGCATATCTATTTCATAGACTGAGAGACTGAAAATAGGGACTTTGCAGTTTAAACAAGCAAGCAGACGAGGTGCTTTTATTTTCTAAATCAGGAGCAAGCAGTGAGTGAGCAGTGAGCTCAGCTACTGTGGCCCGCAGCTCAGTGGCAGCTCTTGGGCAGGGGTGGGGTTACTGGGGAGGTGAAGGCACAGTGTAAGTCAGGAGTTAAAATAAATCCCCTGGGAAGTAACTGGCGACCACACACGTTAGGGATCTTGCTAACATATTCAAGGATGACTCCTGCTTTGCCAGCCTAAAGGACAAAGGGTAGAGAAGTTGTCCAGACATTAAATGACAATTGACAGATGATGGTGAAAATACCAGAAAGGTATTCATTTGACCTACTTAGTAAAATGACAAGCACGTTGCCCCAAATTCTGGGAGCTATTGCCTGCTGATTTCCACAGTTTCTGAGGTCATGGAAACCATCCTATGGCATGTATACTGCAGAATATCCTGAACACATGCACCGTGTGTTGGCTCATGAACCTTAAAAGTAAAACAAAAAGAACTTAGCCAAAGGTATCCCAAAAAGAAATGTGAGGAGATTAGTTTTAAGTCTTATACCAAGTATCTGGAAAATAATTAGCTATATTCTGAAGTTCTTTGGTAGAACTTAAACCCTGCGCAGTCGTGCAGGCCGCTGCTACCCAAAGGCCCCCAGAGTGAATTATGCTTTGCATGTCTGCCACCCCCAAACTGCCTCCCACAATTTAACAAAGCTTTTATGGTTCAAGTAACCCAGGGTAAAATGTTACTTTTATATTCATCTAACATTCCAATAAAAAATTCTCTTCCAGCTGGTTATTTTTGCATATTTCTCATGTTAGATTAATATTGTGATTTGGGGGCAGGGGGAGAACTGTTGTGCCTTTTTATAAAGTCAATATTAATGCTTTAAGTGAGGAATCAGGAGTGATAATATGTAGACTAGGAGGAAAGATTTAAAGCTAAAACTTTAAAATATATATCACAGGTTTAGCCATACAGTTAGTATTTGAAAAATCTTATTATACTAGGCTTACTTTGTTTAAACCCACAACCATGAAGCTCATTAATGGGGTTGCTTTTAAAAGTCTGCGTAAGAATTGAACATTAACCAAAGCAAATTAGAAAGATTTAGACTAGATTTAAAATCAGATACACTTACATAAAAGCTTGCATTTAAAATTATCCCTTAAAAGCCCCACATGGCTAGTGTATAACTGCAAACTGCTTAAATGTTTTTCTCTTTCCTATGTATACCAGGGAGCCGAGATAGAAGTGGATGAAAATGGCACATTGGACTTAAGCATGAAAAAAAATCGAATCCTGGACAAAGCTGTACCCCTAACTTCCTCTAACACTTCTATTCCAACTCCTTCCTCTTCTCCATTCAAAACAAGCAGCATTTTGGTCAATGCAGCATTCTATCAGGCTCTCTGTGATCAAGAGGGCTGGGGTGCTCCTATCAACTACAGCAAAACTCATGGGAAGACAGAGGAGGAGAAAGAGGTATTGTTTTAATATGTCAATAAGTTTAAGTAAGCATGATTAAAGAGTATTA
The DNA here is from genome assembly GCA_004026765.1 of Micronycteris hirsuta. NCBI lineage: Eukaryota > Metazoa > Chordata > Mammalia > Chiroptera > Phyllostomidae > Micronycteris > Micronycteris hirsuta. Next base: position 35,713 of record PVJI01008777.1, read on the forward strand.
TTAGCTTTTTCCTTCTAAATTATTTTTTGCACTCCTGTTTAGATAATACATTGCTCTATACCTTGTTTTAGATTTTGATAAAGTGATAATTTGAAATTTCAGAGGAAATTTATAAGTGAATCCAACTTTTCCTGTCACTTGCATAAAATAATCTGTTATTATTGTGAATTTTATCCCCATTATGGCTACAATTGTGTGCAACACACACTAGATTATATGATCTATCCCTTTAGATACAGCCGTCAAAGGAGACAATGTACCACTCAACAAGGAAATGCCAGTTTACAAATTCTTTCTGAAACAGAAAATAGAAGATGAGATCAATTCAGTGACAAATAAGAATCACATCAAATTCATTTACTTGGTTTGTGAAGGAACCATGTTAACAAAACTGTACAACCGGTCTTCTCTATCCACAGTTTTCTCATCCACAGATTCAACAGCTGCAGGTTGAAAATACTCAGGAAAAAAGTTATGTTGTTGCTTACACATGCTATGTAGTTAAACCTACAGTGATTGCCTGTGTACCAAACATGTACGTTTTTTCCTTGTCATTATCCAGTGTACAGTACCGTACCACAACTATTTATATTGCATTTACATTTTTAGGTATTATAAGTAATCTAGAGATGATTTAAAGTATACTGGAGGATGTATGTAGGTTATATGCAGATACAATTCAATTTTATATAAGGGATTTGGCCTCAATGGATTTTGTTATTTGAGAGGGTCCTGGAACCAATCCCCTGAAGATCCTGAGGCACAACTGTATAGGGTCATTGCTAAGGTATTGGATCACAACTGCTGGATGACTGAATAGTCTGAATCCCAAAGTCAAGGAGATGCATTTACATATTTGGTTATCTTGGAGGTGGTTTTACTCCTGAAAGCCAGATGTTGTGACTGCGCAGAAATCTAATAGCCTTCATCTCCATAGTTTGAGCCACCTGGCTTGGCCTGATTAGCATGACTTAGTGTCATTCAAAAAAATTCATGGACAGAGCCCTCTGTGGTTTAGACTCTATATCATTGCAAATGTGACCCTAATTATTACAGTAAGTGATTCTTTTTTTCTCTTTTTGTCAGGAAAATTATTGATACTTGCCACTTTACATGTTTAAAGAACTGAAATAGCCACCTTTTTCAGCTTTTTGAAGTTCAGAGATTTTGGAGGAAGACTAATTTGATTTCAGCATATGCTTTAACATCTCCAAGTATAAGTCACCATAAACACTAGTGATCACAAGATTGGATTGTTTGCAGTTCTCCTCTCTCCCCTCCCTCCCTTCTTCCACCCTTCTCCCCTCCCTCCTTTCCTTCCTTCCTTCCTTCCTCCCTTCCTTCCTTCCTTCCTTTTTTCTTCATCCCTAGAGGACATGCTCACTGGCACTGATCTCTATGTCCAGGCAGAAAGATAGGTCCTGAGGATGCAGCACCACAGAGGACATTTTTCCACCACATGTACTCAATCTAGCAGAGCACTGACACGTAACCTATGACACTGATAAACAGTGCATGAGCAGGCACACAAAGTAGAAAGGAGGGAATGGCCAACTCTATGTGGCATAGTTGGGGACAGGTTCCTAGACGAGTCCCCCTAGGACCCAAGGCCAGTTCTGTGTCACCAGCACACACACCATCATAGGAAGGAAGTGGGAAATTTCTACTCTGGCAGCTTCTGATTAGATTCTGTCAAACTGGTCTTAGTGACTTTATTCTGCTTGGCCTTTAAAATTTTACCTAAAGTATTGAGGGATGGTTTTACTTAGTCTATCATAATTGTATTTTAGAAGAACCATTTCTTAAAACATTATATTTTTGATTTTAATAAATATAAAACTGATACCCAAAAAGTATAAAAAGCTGTTTACCTAAAGTGATGACCACAAACTGGCAAACATGTTCCTTCCCTCCACCACATTCTCCCTGCTGCTTCAGGCTTTTGCAAAAGAACAGAAGTTACACCTAGCTGGCTTCCATCTATTTTTATAACCCAGAAATCTGTTGACATTCATATTAACTGATCTAGCACAATCACGATGAGATCAAGATTGTTGATTCAATCCTACTCCATTCGAGTCAGTTTTAGAAAAGGGGGGTAGGATTGCTCTCCAATTCACAAGTCTGCTTAGTCTCCAGCCAGTCGATTGCTGATAGGATTGTGGCATGTCCCACCCTACCTCACTAATCAAAATCCTGATCTGAGTTACAAGATCTGTTGTTGGGAGTTTAGTAAAAGTCATATGTCACATGAAGCACAGTGCTTTGCTAAGTAAGCATAAATGAATCCTTATTCTTGGATGAATCCTGCTAGGATAAAGGATCTCAAGTCCACGTGCAGGGTGGGACTTAGGCTTTCTGTCCTCATCCTTGTGATTGTGTTTTAAATGGGCCACAGTCGATGTGCAGTCAGACATGTGAATGCAGTCCTGTGCCTCAGGGAAGCAAATTTTGGACAAGTGGGTCTTGTGTTGTTTGGTACCAGTTACATTTCTGTGCTCCCAGCAACAAGGTCAACATTGTACCCTTTATATTCTGAGAAACTCCTCCCATTTTGTGTCTAGTTAATATCTCAGGGGCCCCCTTCGCTACAGTTCTTATCACTTGGTCAGAAAATGAGGTCCTCTAATAAATATTTTATCTTTTTAATCTCATTTTTGCATAATTCCAAAAAACATGGGAATTCACCTTGGCAGCTTTATGGATTTAACAGAAATATGTTCTTATCTAAGGCTTATATATCTATGACCATGTTTTATTTTCTGGCAAATTCATGGTGGGGGGGAATTGACTTATTTAGATTAGATTTCTGCTATTTTCAGAATGGCTTACTTACCTCAGGTTTGATAGTACAGACTTTTACTGGTACAATTTGCAGCCTACCGTTTTTTTTGCTGTGTATGATACACACTATTTTGCCCCAATGTTTGAGAGTAAAATGAGGATGTGTGACACAGATCCTGGCCTGCAGAATCTGTGTGTTGTGGCCGTTTCATAAACAAATGCACACGAACTACAGAGTCCTGTGGAGAAAAAGGGCCGGCATGACCGCTCTCTCAGTGAGAGAGGGGGCCCGAGAACAGGCCAGAGATCCAACCCCTGTCTGGACAGGCTTTTATTGCTTTTCTGGGCACATTACATTGAGGGTGGTTTTCACTTACTGGGCACAGGTCCTTATTGACAATGCATAGGTTCACTGAAGGTGATTACCTTTTACAGATAACAAAAGAAAGAATGATGCTAATTACTTCAAAGAGAAGGATGTTACAGATCCTGGGGAAAAGTGGTTGAACTGGTTGCCTCCCATTCTTGGGAGGCTTAGCTCAGATTTTAGGAAGTTACTTTAGAGATAAGCAGTAAACATTTGTTGCCTCAATCCAGGTGAGAGAGTTTTAACAAGAGCAAGCCTCATAGTGTCCTAGATACAATGCACGCTTGATTTCCCCATGGGAAAACCTGTCCATGGACGTGGGGCCTGCTTGCCGAATCTCGAGTCCCACTGAGTTTTCGGAGTGAAAGCTGAGCTACACTTCCCACGATATGCGGAATGGTTCTTTATATGCCACCCCACCCCACCCCCTTTTTTGTTAGGAACGCTATAGATCCCACGAAGCTTGCTACTTGCTGGTCTCTCACACGACCCTGGGAAAATAATTTACAAATGCAGCAAGGTACACAGAGCATTACTATAATCAGTAAGCAACCAGTGGCTCCAAAGACCCACACTCTGGTTAAGTTCATCAAACCAGTTTTTTGGGTTGAGCTAGCTGAGATTGTCACAGAGGGTTTGAAAAACCTCTTGCTTAATCAAGCATTGAATGTCCTGCAGCTGCTGATGTAATTCTAGCTGCAATTTATCGATTTGTCCTTTTAAATTGGTAGAGAAAAGTCCCTCTAGGTGATGTTGAATATTGCTCCAAGAGCACTGGCTGGAATTCCACTTCAGGGTGGGTGATGTGCAGCTTGGAGAATCCTGGATCAGAAGAGTCCCTTCCAGTGGGGTGGAAGTGGGACACTGCCAGGGAAGCCTTTTCTATGATATGGCTTCACCCTCTTCATCAGCGGCTCCAAAGATCCTTCTGGAGAGAAAACACAAGCATACCCTCTTCCTCAAGTTAATAGTGCAACTGGGCCTTCCCATTTTCCTTCTCCTAGTGGGTCTTTGTATAAGACCAAGGGGTGTAGGACTGCAGGCCTGTTTTGCACAAGGTGTTTATGGGTAACTTTAAATTATCATCACAATTCAAAAAAATTGTTCATATCTATTGCCAGGATGGTTAAATTCCTGGGGGATGTTTCCTGACTCCCCCTTTTTTTTGTTTACTTAATAATGTTCTAAAGGTTTGGTGAATTGTTTTAAGAATTGGTTGGCCTGTGAGATTATAGGGCATATCCATTTTATGACAAATTCCCCATTTTTTCTAAGAAAGCCTAAGTGGTTTTTTGCAATATTTCCAAGGCCATTATTAGTCTTGATTTCTTGTGAATGGCCTAAGTGGCTGAAGGCCTCAAGTTCTAACATTCTTTGCTGATTCCCCAGTGAGGGGAGGGGCCTGTGGAGCACCTGAGTTAGTGTCTGCTTGGAAAGACAGGCCCCCTGCTGTTCCTGCAGGCTGCAATGAGTTTGAGCAGTGAGTTAATTACCTTATTGTTCTCAGGACCCAGTAGTTTCTAGGTTCAAAGTTTGCAAGGAAAGTGGGAAAGATGGGTGCTCTGCCCAAAGCATGTCTTAGACAAAAGTGGTTAGGTGACAAGGGCCTTTTGTGACTCAATTGATTAACCGTTCCCTCCGGGAGAATAGCCAGTTCTTCCCCAAGGAAACGATCAGTGTTTACAGGTACTGAGTTAAAAAATAGTGCTTAGTTTTCCATGGAGAAGGGCTAGTTCTCCCTGGGAGACAGTGCACCTATATTTCATTTTTACAATAAGGGTCACGGCTCTAGCATAAACAAGGAGGATTTAGAGTGGTTAAAAGACACGTTTTCTCATTATTTTTCTTCCTGTGCTTTTTACTGTCCGAGGGAAGTGAAATCTTTGTCCTTTTGTAAACAATCAATTTAAATTCTTTCTGAATATAATCCTTATGATGTAACAACACTAGGATTTTCTTCTAGTTACCAGAGGTTTAGCAAAATAGTTTGAAACAAAAACAAAATTCAAGCAAATCAGTATTTTAAACCAAATCCTCCCAAAGGAGGGAGTGAGATACTAGCCTTAGAATCTTATCTCACACCACCTGGTATTATTTAAACTTCTGCCCAACTTCTTCCTAAATAACTAGTGTAAGATCCCTTGTCAGGGAGACATTCAGCAGCCTTAAAAAGCTGCTGAATTAGGTTAAAACATTGCTCTAATAACAATCCAAAATAAGCGGAACAAGTCTTTAAAACTTAAGCCCGATTAGATTACCAAACGTTTGATTTAAGGAGTATATTATGAAATGAATAGGGAGATAGTAAGTAACAATTGTTTGCCAAATTATTTGAGGTTGCAACCCTCTGGGGTAAATGCAAGAGCAGGGTGAATTGCACTCCCCAGAGTGAGGAGGTGGTACCTGCCCCAGGTATTAAATGGGGCGGGAAGGACATAAGGTTGAATTCATCCAACATGCCCATTCGGACCAAAACATTTAAGAGATTACACAATTTTGGGGGGTTGAGAAATGTCCCCTTTCCAGTTATAGGAATACAAACAGAACAGAAATCCCTTTTTCAAAGCCAAGCACGCTGGGGCCTCCCAAAGCGCAGGGCTGTTGTCCCTTATCTCAAGGATGACCTGGCTGTAACTCCCTTCAAGATGTGCTGTCTGTGCCAGTTCTAAGTCTGCTGCTAGGCACCCACAGAGGCTCGGTGCTGCAGGAAACCAAGGTCTCCAGGGTGGGCCCAGCTGGTTGCCACTGCACCGGTGCGCTAGCGCTGGGCTCCAGGAGAGGTTTCTCCCACGTGTACCGGATCGGGAGGCGAGGGGAACAGCCCCTCCGCCACCTGACCTTGACAGAAGGACTGGCCCTGCTGTGCCCTGCGCTGGTGGGTGCACCCACAGAGAGACCCGGTCCCCGAGTCAAGAACATGCGCGAGCGCGCACGCCAAAGCTATGTTGCGGGCAAGCGCACACCCCTGCCCTGGCTGAGCTCACCGGGTGGGGTCGTGATGCTTGCTGTGGCTGGAGCAAACCGCAGGAAGGAACTAGTTGACAAGCATTAGTCACTCCTCTTTGTCTAAGTTTTCCTGATTATGATGGCTTTTCTGCCCTGCTACTTCCAAAACCAAAGATCTCTTCTCTGGGAAACATCCAGCAGCCTTAAAAAGCTGCTGAAATTAGCCCAAAAAATTCCTCCTAGTTCCTTAGAGCCCATTCCTTTTTCTTACATCCTGCTCCCCAGAGGAGCCACTGTAATACACACAGGTAAACTTCCTGCTCTTCAGATAAATCAGAGCCCATTCTTGCTATTAAAAGGCTTCTTTTAACTTTTGATTGTTGTCTTTTCAAATTTTGCCACCTGCGCTGAACCCTAACTACTTAGGTATTAAAGGATATAGTGTAGTGGGTCAAATGTGCTGTTGGTGAAACAATCAGGAAGAGGGGCATGGGGCCTTCCAAGTACCCTAACCCTGCGTGTGGGTTGTCAGGTCCTCCCCAGGCATGTAAGACTGTGAGGGGGGCATGAAGAGCTAGGTGACCAACCTTTACTTTGCACTTCCCAGACGAGCCAGAAGTTATAGTAAGTGATGTTGGAGGTCCTTATTAAGGCCCCTACACGTTGAGGGAACTAGTCCCAGACACCCTCATGAGGTTCCGAACCACGTGGGAATACTTGATTTCTTGGGTTGAGGGGAGGAAGTGCCTTTTGTCTTAGGAGCTTGGTGAATGCCAAAAGCTCTCATAGAAAACCTTAACACTAAATTCTCCTGGAAAGCAATCTTCACAGTCCAGTCGAAACCAAAATACTCATTCACTATCCGCTTTTCCTTATGCTGGCCGACAGAGAGAAAAGACAAAATCAAAAGAACCGCAAGAGGCGGCTTGAAAAATAGTCCTGTAACTAGTTGCAGTTTTTAAAGCTGATTAAAGGAAAAGTTTTTGCTCTTTCTCCCAGGCCTAGACTTTGTTGGGGGTTATGCCACAGAGATAGGCTTGTGAGTGTGTTTTTACAACGTGCCTCTCGTTGCGTGGACTTCTGCTTGAGGCTGGCAGGAAACCTAGTGTTCTGTCCCTGTCCACATCCAGCTAATCCTGTCATGGGTGACTTCTAGTGGCAAAACGCCCTTATGGCTTTTAACTCCTCGACCCATGCCCGCGAGATTGGGGCAGATGCTTGGGAGAGAGAGCAAGGCTCCTGCTTACTAAAGAAGGTACATTTGCAAAGTGGTTGCGAGAGAGAGAGCGACCTAGGAAGAAAACCCTTTTCCTCTGAAATCCAACACACCTTACAACCTTCCTGAAAAGCACTCTGCGTTGTCTGCCCTTACCTGAGCTGCTGCGCACACTCCAACCAAGTTGGTGTATTGACCGCAACTGTGGCTTATAGTCCTGGGTCCTGTACCTGGGCACCAGATGACATGGATGCTGGCCTGCAGAATCTGTGTGTTGTGGCTGTTTGATAAACAAATGCACACGAACTACAGAAGTCCTGTGGAGAAAAAGGGCAGGCATAGCCACTCTAAGTGAGAGAGGGGGCCCAAGAACAGGCCAAAGACCCAACCCCTGCCTGGACAGGCTTTTATTGTCTTTCTGGGCACATTACATTGAGGGTGGTTTTCATTTACTATGCACAGGTCCTTATTGGACCATGCATAGGTTCACTGTAGATGTGCATTGTACAAGGGTAGTACTGAAATACCTTGTATCTGTTCTTGTGTTTTGTATTATTTATTACTTAACATTTCTTGTACCATATTATATTCAAAAATAAATGCTAAAATTCCTTTATAGTACAAAAAACAAGTGTCTAAATATAAATAAATCAATAATTGAATTAAAAAATTAAAACAAAAGATTTTTTCCTAAAAGTTTGGGCCAAAAACATGGGTGCACATTATACATGGCAAAATACAATAAATAATCTAAAATCTGGAGTTTAGAAAGTATGTGGAAATTCAATGTCACTAAGAATAAGGAAAAATGAATTTGGAGATGCTAAATGAGTTCTTGGAGTCAAAGTTCTGCCTGAGGTTTGAGTTGACACAATATTTTTTAAGCTTAATGCTTATTGCCACAGTTATTGGACATGAGTGAGGCGTGTCCATTCCCGTGGGGAATATGGGAACAGACACAAGTGCTGCTGGATCATTGTAACTCCCAAGTACATTTTCTCACCTTTTATTCTTCATTTCATCATCCATGCCAAGGTAATCAACTAATAAAAAGTATTTTTTATATCCTGTTCTGAATCTTGAAAATGAGAAGTATGATCTTTGATAGGTATTATTTTGAAAGAGTAGATTGCATTCAATGTCCTCGTGGCAAAGTTATCAGAGGCATACCACATTCAGTAAAAATAAAGATAAGCAAGATTATTATCAAAAATTTTAGAGGAGAAAGTTGAGGCTCAATGAGGTAAAGTTGTGGGTCCTTGGTCCTGTAGAAATTAATGGACCTGGGCTTCCTTATAGCAAAGAAAAAGAAGATAGAAAATAAAGAGAAACAAAAGAAAAAATACCAAAAACGGAGACAACTACAGAATATTGGAAAAAAATTAGAAAGAAAATTGAAAAATAGAATAATGAAGAAACTGTGTGTGGCAAGGTTAGTGAAGGCAACAGTGAACTATAATACCTCTCAGAACAGTAGGATCCAGATCTGCAAGATGTGACCATTCAAGTCAAAGGGACTTGCCCATGTTTGTCATTTCCAGTGAGCTTCACTGGGTGGTTGCTCATGGCCCAGGTGGTATACTGAAGACTGGCTTGTGGCCTGTTTCTGCTCCCACAGCCCCATCCTTCCTGTTGCCACCCCCACCACCTCCGCACCCCCACCCCATGTGACATGCATACGTATACTCACGCAACCAGTAATTGAACCATTATTTCTAATTCATTGTTATCTAGTTTATATGCACAACAGTTGCTTAATTTTGGTGGTAATTTTCAGAAAATATTGTCTGTCTCTCTTAGTAAAATAGCCTGTCCAGATGCCCCCTAAAAAAAAATCCTGAATCTGGAAAAAACTCAAAATATCTCAAAAGGAAAGTACTGAGAAATAACTAGGGCTGTCAGTTTCATTCAACTGTCAGTTCTCCAAAGATTTCAGGGCTTAAAATGTTAAAAGTGCCAGATGCTATTATCTGTTATTCATGTTACCATTATGTTCTGGTCTTTACTGAAATCAATATAAACTTCCATCTGTACATTGGAGGAATTTCACTGAACCCACGTACTCTCGAAAAACACACATGCAGGCCATGCTGTCTCTTACGTATCCATAGGATAAAATTATTTTCAAAATAATACTTTTGAAAATAATATTTTTATAATATATTTAATGGTACTTTATATTTTGAAAAAATCTTATAAATGATATTAACTTATTTTTTACTAAGTCTTTAAAGAATTTATCCAATATAAAATGCTTCTATAAAAAATTAAGAATTTTCTTAATGACAGTCATCCGTATTTTAATACCTATGCCCTCTGCAAGTGTTTTAGGGGCAATATGCTGAGCAATTATTTTATAATGCAATTGCACACATAAGAGTCCATAGTTTTTAAAAGAACTTAAAAACTACTTAAAAAGTCATAGCCAATAAAATAGTCTTGTTAAATAATCACCACATATTACTATATCAAATTAAATGATACATATTCTTGATTATTATTTCATATGCATTTTAGTCAAATAACAAACTCTCATAACCTATTTCTTTCAAAGTCACTCATTCCCTCACTTTCTATAATGTACAAATTCAGCAGCCAAATAATGGCTGATGACTTTTACATATTTTTCTCTAAATTTATATGCCTTCTTAGAGATACTTGGTTCTCAATTCTCTTTATCATAAAAAATAATAAATTGCCCTGGCTGGTGTAGCTCAGTGGATTGAGCATGGGCCTGTGAACCAAAGCATCACTGGTTTGACTCGCAGCCAGGGCACATGCCTGGGTTGCAGGCCATGTCCCCAGTAAGGGGTGTGCAAGAGGCAACCACACATTGATGTTTCTCCCTCTCTTTCTCCCTCCCTTCCCCTCTCTCTAAAAATAAATAAATAAAATATTTAAAAATAATTATAAACTGCCTCTTTTTACTTTATGCCATTTTTGTGAAAAATTCAACATCTAAATAGAAAAACAAAGACTATTTCACATTGGGACTTAATACTGGACTTAACATTTATATCTACTTTCCAAAAGCTATAAATTATAGTAGAAAATACTAGCTAGGCTGAATCCAGGTAACACTAAATTGAATGGATGGTTATATTAGTAGGTTTCAATGAGTCTTGTAATTAAGAATTACTTCACTTTAGGCATTCATAGTGTAAAACTTCAAAAGTGTAAGCACCATTCATCTATTTCGCTTCAGATTCCATGGAAGCAGCCACTAAAATAGCACTTCTCTGTATTTTAGTAGGCAAGTATTATTGCATACCCAATTCTCTTTATTTTTAAATGACATATTCTTATCTGCTACCATTTTCAAACATGTATCAATGAAATGGAAAACTTAGCACTGTAAATAAGACAGAGAAAAAAATCGTACTAGAACAGGTTTTATTAATTTGGTCAGAAGATAATCTTACTTGAAATATTTTACCAATGTATTTACACTGTATGGTCTTGTGTAAGTAATTGATTGAATTGTTATCCAAGTAACTAATGAAAGAAATTGAATTTGGATTTATAACTGAGATCAAGATCTAGTATTTTTTTTTTAGTTGGAAAAATTCAGAGATTTTGTTTTTCCTTTGTTTTTGAATGCACACTCAGGTTACTAAAATTATATTTTTTCATTGCACTTTTATATTCACTTGATTTTAATGAAATTTGCCTTAAAAATTCAAAACAATTTTATCACTTTACTTAGATCAATATGTTTAAGATTTAGAATATAGTTTCCTATATCAGTTAATCTGAATTTAATATTAAATCCAGAAAGTATTATATTTACCGGATATAAACTAAATGATAAACTGATTATGTGATTGAGAAAAGCCATCATTAGTTTTCTGTAATATAATATATCAAGTGGTAAATATTTTGAAAGGATTAGTGAGACTTTTTTATGAAATCAAGATCAGTTTTAAGCTCAAAAGAAGGCCATGAAAATCAGTGATAATCCAAAAAGAAGTTCCATCCAATAAGTAAAAGCCTGCCAAATTAGTGCAAAAAAGAAACTTAACAAAACTAAGAAGGGATGTAAGAATTAAAGCAATTATTTAGAAAAATCAAACTAAATGCCTAAATATTATGAAGTCAGTTATTATATATTCAAACAAATAATTTAAATCTTAATTATTTGTATATTAGAGGAACATTATGTTAAATTTACTTTTTTTTCCATTTAAAAGTTTTGTGATTATTTTTGCAACATATCTTCTGTTTTACCAATGACTGCTAGATATATAAAGAACTAGTCACATGTTCTTTAGGAAATATTCATTATACAATAAAGCCTGAACTATATTAAAATATTACTGGACTCTATAAGTGCCCCTTTAGTTAGATATTTGCCAAAATGTTAAATTTTTAAAGGTATCTCCATGAATTATAATTTCTCATTTTTCACTGAGGATAAATATATAAAACAATTGGAATATAGCCTTCCAATTATAGCCTTCCATTATAATGCACATTTTTTTTATATAAAAATCCTATGAGGAATTTCAGCTGAGTTTTTAAGCCAAAACTCAGATTTGACACTGATGTACATCTTCAAATACAGCTGTCTTGCCAGGGTTCACTAATGCCTTCTGTGCTTCTGTATTCTTTTTCTCCAGAAAGACCCAGTGAACTCTTTAGAAAATTTAGAGGAAAAAAAGTTTCTTGGAGAGGCCTCCATACCAAGCCCTAAACCCAAGCTCCATGCAAGAGATCTCAAAAAAGAACTAATCACGTAAGTGATTGAAAATGGCATATTCTGTGAGATAATGGAAATGAGACTCAAGGTCACAATTTTGAATAATAATACCTTGGCTTATATAGTTGACTTTAGGAATGTTTTAGGGCAATTTCAACCATTTGATAGTTAAATGTTCTATATGTACCTAAACTTATATGAAGAACTAAGAGGATTATGAAAAAAAGTATACTCAACATGATCTTATGCTGAGAATTAAAAGTCTGATTGATTATAAAACAATTAGAAATGTTTATGTTTTCATCAGAAGTTCTTAATCTGAGATACACTGGCTCCAGAGGATCCAACTCAGGGCTGCAGGTGTATACAAACCTTTTCAAACTTAAAGCAGATTGCTATTTGGGTAAGAGAGTTCATGGTGTTCATCACACTCTCAAAGGGTTCTGTGATTCAGAAGAATTTAGAGAGCAGGGTACCCAATGGCAGTAAGCACTGGTTAAAACCACCACTGAGTTCTGAGACAGAGGGTCAGGACACCGAGCAGGACAGGGCATGTGGAGCAGAAGGCCCTAGCTGAGCCCTGAGGGCCAGCCAGACCTTGCGAGGGGAGTGTGCAGGCACGGACTCCAGCAGGGTCAGGGCCCTAAGAAGAGTGGCCTGGTGGCGGGTTTCACCTGAACAGGCCACATGGTGTTTGAGCAGAAAAGCAAACTAATTATATAGTATTCTGGAAGAGCAGAACTATGCTGAGACTGGATGCACTTGGGGACTGTGTGCAGTCAGGAGGATCATGTAAAATGTTGATGTAGAGATTCATATGACATGCTAAGGGAGAAAGTATAGAAAGAAAAGGACAGAGTGGTCAGCACAGAACTGGAGGACACATTCTGCTGGGACCTGAGAGGAAAAAAAGAATACAGAAACGAATTTACTTAGAAGAGGAGAACCAAGGGAATAACTGTCATGGGAGCTAAATGCTGAGAAAATTCTAAAACTGAGTATTTGATATTATCAGATGCCACCAGAAGTACAAAGAGGTTAAATTGGAAAAGGCTGGACAAATGTTTTGAAAAGAGCCTCATAAAATAATGGAGGCCAGCCAGTAGGTGGCACGTGGAGGCAGGAAAAGAAAGTCAGAGAAGTGTGTGTGCAGGTACAGTGCAGGTGATGCCCCCAAGTTACTGCAGCGGTAACAACTAAGTCTGTGGACTTAGCCCGACTCACACATCCTTATTTTATTAACCCTGAAGCTCTGACTGTTGGTTGCTAGGATTTTAAAGTGTGATTCATACAACTTTCTTGCGGATATGAGTTTATATGGGCCATCGCCAGGACAGGAGGCCTTCTTGAGTTCCGTCTGCACCTGAACTTGGAGCTTCCCAGTCGTTGCGCAGCGGAGGTAGAGATAGCAGGGACTACAGTGGTAGCAGGGAGGGGGCGAGAGGTAGAGGGGAGGATGGTGGTTCAGACAAAGATGAGGCAGGAATCTTAGCATTTTCCCATTAATATCCTCAGTTTTACGTCAGTGAGTGAATGAGTGAAATGCAAAAAATATTTTCCCTGTTTAAACGATTAAATACTAAAGTATATTCATACCCAAGTATATGTAAAGCTGCCAATTTCTGAAGGTTCCTAACAAAGAGTAACCCTTCCACTTAGGTCGGCGCTCTTTCTTCTGTATCCTGCATAAAAATGTTTAAATTTTTCCAATAAACGTTATTTTAAACCCTCTTGTGGGCCAGCTACAACCCGACCTCCTGTCTCCCCTTCCTTTTACAGCAAAACTCCTCAAGAAGATTGTTGCTACTGTGCGACTCATTTTCTCTCCTAAATCTTCCCCGGACAGGTTTTCATGCATTGCTCCACCAAAACCATCTTAAGTTCTCCAGGGAAACCCCACGTGGATCGGTTCTTGGTCCTCTCGGTCCTGCTTGATGCAGCAGGATTTGATCGAGCTGATCACTTCCACCTCCTAATCTGCTTTCTACACTGGGCTTGTAGGACACCACACCTGGACTTTTTTCCCACCTCTCCTGTTACCCATTCATAGACTCCTGTGCAACCTCTAAAAGAGGGGAATTTGCCTCTGAGCTCAGTCCTGGAATCTCTTCTCTCCCCTATCTACACTCCCTCCTCCAGGTTCTCAGGGTTTGGAACCATGCTACACTGAGGACTCCCAGGCTGGCAACACCAATAGTGATGTGACCATGGGACTCATTTGCAAAAGCTCACATAGACAATGAGGTCTCCCCTTCCCCCAGGGCCCTCCCCTCCAACCAAGCACCCTCTTCTCTGTGCCTTTCCCATAAGGCCTCAGGCCGTTTCTGGCCCCTCTGCCAAGAATGCTCTTCCCATAGATCTTTGTGTGCCCTTTCCCCTCCCTAGGCTCTTATCTCAACTGTCACTCAGCTGAGCGGTATTCCTGGCTACTGTAGTCCCCTTCCCCACCCCAGCCCTGATGCCGTCCTTCCCAGATATTTTTTTTTCCTTCAGCACTTATTGCTAGCTAACATACATTTTGCTTCACCTGTATTCTCTTTTGCCTGCCTCCTCTACTAGAACGGAAGCCCCAGGAAGACAAGGGTGTTCTTCTTCACTCCATTTTGTTATCTTCCATGTCCACCCTGTTGGTACATATTTACTGCGCTGCTTTATTTCCCTAACTACATAGATAGTGACTCAGAATCAGGGAACACATCTCAACTGCTATGGATGAGGACAGGGTTATAGATTTTTGTTTCTGCAAATTACTTTGAATATCTTGAAAAATGGCCAATTTTTTTCTTTTAAGGTAGATTTTTGGAAATTGTCAGAATCATTCCAAAGTAAATGTAGTATGCAAGTTACTAACTAACCTGAATCACTACTTGGGACAGAAAAATATCAAGTGTGCTTATTTCGTACTGGGTACTTCCTATTGGTACAAAAGGAAATACAAACAAGGGAGGATTCTTAAAAAGTTTTTGAACAATTTTGAGAATATATTTATGAATTCTTAGAAAAATAACTCTCTAGAGCCTTCATGTTTCTCACCTCGTTTTACAGACAGGTGAGTGCTTCAGTGGATAGATACCATGTATACGTGTCTGTGTTGACATTAGTTTTGTGAAAGTCTCGCTACTTTACAGTTTCACCTCATCCTTCTTATGTTTTGTTTCTAACACATAAACAAATGTACCTTACTTCCTAAAAACTGTTTGGCGGAAATAGGATTTTTGATGTTGTTGATAAGGATAAATTTGCTTGAAGTTTAAATGCTGCTTACTGAGGAAACTACCTAATTTCCTTTCTCTAATTTTGATATTTTCACTTGCAAACCTTCTCAGCATATTGGCAAATGTTATTGTGTAAGATTTATCATTGGAGATTTATAATTAAAGCCAGCTATCAGAAGCTTTTCCTGGTACAACATCGCCCCCAATTCTTTCTTTATTGCTTGACCTCTTTATACCACCAAACATAAAAAATTAATCAGTACATAACTAAGGGTACACGCTATTATTATATTTACTAAGTAATTTATAGCTTATTGGTTTGAAAATGATTAGCATTTCTTTACCTATCCTAGCAATATTAATCGTAGTAATTTCAAAAAAGAAATAAGAAATAAAATAAAGTAACTGCAATGCTGTCTTGAACACTAGGTGGCGATGTGTTTATAAAGTGGGAATTCACAGACAATTACAAGGTGTCTCTCACCCTCTGATATTCCGTTTGTATAATATTCAGAAGAAGATTGTTTCTCCATTTGGTGGGTGAATGGCACTTGCAAGATAACTCTGCACAAAAGTTAATTATTGTTCTTTTTTCTTTACTTGTTTACATATGTATATAGCTTCCACACTTTCCCTTCTGATACCCATCTAGGAAAGTGATAGGGTAAGAGTTGGATAATTCTTCTTGAATCAAGCCTGAAAAATCAAACTTTTCTCTGAGAGATGGAAATGTTCTAACTCTTACAGTTTCTTTAGATTACCTGAAAACGATTGAAAGATAGCTCACAGGAAAAAAAAAAAATAGAAGGTGACATTTCAGAAAATCTAGAATGTTGTTGATCTCCCCCTAAATGTCCCTTCAAAAGGATTAATTGTGCATTCTACACGTGTGGGTAAGCCTTCACTTTAGGCAGGATATCAGAAAAAAACGGAAGCATGGATGACGTAGACTCTTCCTCTGACTATTAACACCACCATAAATAGCGTCAAGTAGGCTGAGGTCAATCTGCTTACTCCAAATTAGCAAGTTTGAGCGGCATCAAAGGAAAATAAATGACTGAGATACTGAGGAATTTATTAACTATGGATGTAAAACTGCTCAGAATAATGATCCTGTTAGGTTATTTTTAAAACACACGGAAGAGGCACAGGATGTGACCAGCTTCTGAGGTAAAGTGCAGGGGAACAGACTCTGAACTTGGGCAGGTGCCCTGATAGCCCATTGCTTAGGTTAATTGTTAATTAGCAATTATCTTTGTTGGGTTCAAGATTTGAATGAAACTGATCATAAGCTTTTATCTAAACTTACCTATCTTCAACTTTCTCATCTAAAATGTCAGTTTACATTTTTTCTTCTTTTTCAGATGGTTTCTAAAATGTTTATGAAGTTACTATGTTGCCTGTCTCTTAAAAACTAACAAAAATTCCTTTCTGAAATCTATTATGTAATTGGTGACAGTGCTCCTAAGGGCCACTATCATAATCCTTGGACTTATAATATTTATTTTAATAACATATTTTTGAAGAAATAAAATGCCATTGATTATTGACTCACAAGATCACTACGACATATATCTTAACATCACTTTCCTACATTATTTGAATCAGAAATTGGATGTGGTGCTGGGAGCTAATAAGATCATCCCAGTTTTCATTTAGTCTACTCATTCTTATGTAACATAAATCCTTAGTTCATGAGATTCTACATGCCCTATACTGTGTTAGTTGACCTTGAAAGGAGAAGCTACCTTGTGAAAAATCAGACAGAACAAATGAATCCATGAAATGTATTTGACTCTGATTACATTTTGTTTGTTGTTGTTGACCCAGCTGTCCAACGCCAGGATGTGATGGAAGTGGCCATGTCACAGGAAACTATGCATCTCATCGCAGGTACCTAGTAACCTGGGGTGCAGTCAGGGTTTTATCATGTTCTAATTTAAATGCTTATTCTTGCCCGTTCTGAAAGATATCTGAATCAGGATTTGGAGATTTAGTTAGTTGGGTTTATGGTTTCTTTTGTTTTTCAGAAATAAAGCTAAGTTACAATTTTAGTTTTTTCTCATTTATGGTATAGAAATTATTATTTTGGTCAAAAATGGTTTCTGGCCTTGTAGCCCAGGTTACAAAGTTAGAGTTTGTGTCAGGCTTTTGGTTGGGTCTAGCTTTAGAACTCAAGTGAAACTAAGGTAAGACAACAGAGTGAGTGGGTTCACCCTGTGGTTGTCGTGTTCTAGCCCTGGGCGTGTAACAAAGTCAGGGTGTTAGAAAGGTTAAACAGTGACAGAGGCTGTGTTTAACCTTTCCACTTACCATCTTCGCTGATGTGATTTTTTTTCCCTTTGGGTGCTGATTTAAACCTTTAAGCCACTATCCTTTGGTGATGCAATGGAAATGGACTCCTGGTCAGTAATGATTCTATCACTGAATTTTAGAATTAGGGAGTCTCAGTGGGTTAAAGCCCTTCATTTGATAAACAGCAAACCCAAGTCTATTATAAATAATTGAGGGGCCCATTAGCCCAGGCTTGCTAGAGTAACAAAGCCAGCTTCAAACTTAGTTATTTTTCTCTCAATCCCCCATCACCAGTAAATTTAATATATGTTCACAGACTCAGGATGCCATTTGAGTCAGATTTGTATGTGTCAGTGTTGTATGTATTGTTTTTTGTTTTTCTTATCCCTTTTCAGTGTTTCTGGATGTCCTTTAGCAGATAAGACTCTTAAATCCCTCATGGCTGCAAACTCTCAGGAGCTTAAGTAAGTGTGGGAAGCGTGACCTCCTTGCCCTTGGTTCATTGTGCTGGGGCGCTCCTCACTCAGAACCAGAGTATCGCCGACAAGTAGTAAATTGTCTCGTTATAAGCAATACGCTCTGTCAGCAAAAAGTTCAAATGACTAAAACCAAATCACCGTAAGTTAATTAATTTGCTTGCTTTGGGAGGTTTGTTTTTTATAATAATTTTAAAGCAATGATGTAATACTTTAAAATACATTTTTTCTGTTAACTACATAATTTATAATAATAAATCAGACCTGTGAAGGTGTGGCAACCCATTTTTATCATCTAATTTTAAGAAAACTACATAACATTTTCCTTTATGAGCACTTTGAATCATATGATGGCCTTTCACTTTTGGGCGCCAGATGCATTTGGTTCATTTTTACCTAGTCTACTGAATCTCAAAGTCACATGTATGTTAACTTTTACTTATTGATTTTACTTTTCCCATTCTTATCCCCTTTTACTCAAAATTTCTCACTTATTTTCTTATATAGTTATATTACATGTAGAATAATTAAAAGTTATAATCTACCTTATACACTTTAAAAATATAGAGTATAAATTTCAAAATGATAAATAAATAATGTTAAATAAAATTAATGAACTTTATTTGAAAATAATATTTTAAGAAAAATAAGTGTTACTAAGTCTAGTGATTAAATAATATTTCTGTAAATAGTAGAATCAATTTGGTATCTAGATAAAATTTCAGATATTATTTTTTAACTATTTTGTTAGTATTTCCATTTTCTAACTTGTTTAAAATTTTTATCTAAAAATTACAGAAAATAAGTTTGTGAAAGAAGATGGAATATTAGAGAGATATAAAAATTCAGAATTTTAGTACCACAAATAATAAAGGGGACTATGAAATTAGCAACTTTTCCCACTTTCAAAGTGTAAAGTTCATTGACTGTGTCAGTGTAGACTCTAGAAATTGTTTTATTGACTGCTGCTTTTCCAGACTGAAATATCAGAATGCTAAGTGCAGGCTAATAATTAACAGATTGAAAAAAGAGAAGAGCTATGCATACTTACTCATTTTTACTTAATCTTACTCAGTAGTTACTCATTTAATCTTACAGAATTGCCTAAACTTCTACATTGCCATGCCTTCATAATAATTATCAGTTCACTTTAGTATATTCTCTAAACATTATTTCTAGGGGAAAAAATGTTGACATTAGATGTAAAACATGTAGCTTGATAGGTCCTATAACAATCTCTAGTATTTGTTTTATGCAGTCATCTGGTAAGTCACAGCTTTGGTTCTTTTCCATTCATAGAAGATAAAGAGACATTTCATTGACCTCTTCTTTAGAGATTCGGTGAGAACTCCAAGACAAGGTTCCTTGACACAGATTTTTCCATAATTACAATATACTAGTAAACCGCTACTTTATAAAATATTAATAGAACAAGAATAGCACTTAAGCCTTTCCTACAATATAGAAAACATATCTGAAAATGGTTAAGACTTGATTCATAAATATGATTTCAGTCATGTGTAGGATATAAAACTTAAAACAACAAATGAACAAACAAGACCAACAAAAACTTGTAGAAACAGACAATGGTATGGTGGCTACCAGAGGGGAAGGTGGAAGGGGTCAAATATATGGTAACAGGAAGGAGATTTGACTTTAGGTGGTAAACACACAACACAATATACAGATGATATGTTATAGAATTATACATTGAAACCTATATAATTTTATTAACCAAGGTCACCCCAACAAATTTAATTTAAAACATTAAAAAAATAAAAGACTCAATGCAGGTTTGTCTAGTTAGCTTAAAGAGATGTTTGCTGATTTTATATCTCATTAGAAAAAAGTATTTATTCCTATTTTTTGCCTCAGGATTGAATATAAAAGCATTAGCATGAAAGTTCAGTGGGTTAGAGTTTAAGAAAAGGGAAAGTATTCACATTTTTCTTTAGGTTATTATTTTTCTCAAACTCTTGTTTGGGTGAGATATAAACCTAAGTGAGTATACAACTAAAATAATAACAGATGATTTTTACAAGAACATTCAGAAAAGCAAGCATTTTGTGATAGTCTCTGTGTATTTATTAGTATTTGGGATTTTTGAAAATGCAACAAAAAGGAAAGAAGCTGTATAAATTGTATTCAAGTATATTTTGAAATCCATTCCTAATTAGCATTCCAAGCAAAATTGGATTTTTCCTTCTCTTTCATCTTTCTCATTCCAAATTTAATGATCGTCAGTAATGGCTGTTGGTAGATTTTCCAAAAAGCCACTTAGGTTGGACCATGAGGTAGAACAGACCAGGTGCAAAAGACTTGGGTTCTTGGGCAACCATGTTGATGTACCAAGTCCTTGGAATTCACATATACCACTGCTGTTCATCTGAATTTAATGGATTATTATGGTAGTGGAGCATGTCAAAGAAAATAAATTATGCTAAAAAATAATTTGGAAAACTTTTTTTTCTTCAGTGAAAGATAAGAATTTTGCATCATGTAGACAGAAGCCCAGCAGTTGAGGTTCAAATTTCAGGTTCTTTCCAAAATAAAATTTCTAAAAAAAGAAAGAAAAAAGAATGTAGGATAACTAATACATTGTCTATCAAACATCACACAGGAGTTACATATCTTAACAATATTTTTTTAAATGGACTCTTAGCCAAAAACTAATTATATTTAAGTAAAACGTGTCCCACCGAAAGCAACTCATTCTGTTTAGTTTTATTTGAATGCGTTGTGATTCCCCTTCCTCTACTACAACCATGTGGCCTGTCTTCTGTCCCTGTGTTTTCCAGGTGTCCAACCCCAGGCTGTGATGGTTCAGGGCACGTGACTGGAAACTATGCTTCCCACAGAAGGTAGGATTGATTCCAATTCTGAGAAGTAACATCAGTGTCAGCAAAGTGGCCATGGAGATCACATGGTTTGGTTTTATTCTTTGTTGGGTACATATTGTAGTTTGTCCGGCTGCCCTCGTGCCAGGAAAGGTGGAGTCAAAATGACTGCTACGAAGGAAGAAAAAGAAGACCCTGAACTCAAGTAAGTGTGACAGTCGAGGCAGCAGCATGAGGGCCAGAAGTAGAACATTGGTCAAATGGGCGGGCCCTTGGCTGGGGTAAAACTGAGCACTGATTGCATTGTGGGGAAGGTGACCCTATTAAACACAAAGACCTTGAAGCCACAGTCAGTGTTTGGATGTTTGAGAAAAATTTTCCATTCCTAGCTATGTTTTCAGTTTTTTTGATAATGTAAAATTAAAAAGGGTGAGATCATACTTTTTCCAGTTGTTTCAAAGAAGAGTAGCAGTATAATAGTGCTACAGAATAACATATTGGCAGCATTTTCCCCTGAAACTTTAATTTTGTTTAAGGTGAAATTTCATGTAAATCAAATTCCCTCCTCTGAGACACATGCTTCCTAGACTAGGATGATATGTGCAGACATAGATGTAGAAATTTAAATTGTTTTCTCTACAGCATTTCTAAGTACAATATTTAAGCATTTGGGAACCAGTATTCCAGTTCTGTGAGCAATGTGCTGTGTAACACTGTAGGGCAAGGTAGTCAACAGTTTACACTCGGTCTTTGCAGAAGAAAAACAGGGCTTACCCAGTTGGGTAGGGCTAAAAGTGTGGGCGTGGATTTGACTCCACTTTTTGTAAATTGGATGGCAAGTTACCTAAGCTTTATAAGCCTCATCTTCCCCACCTATAAGATGGGATAATAACACTCTCTGCCCAATAGATCTGCAGTGAAGATTTCAGGGAATAATGCATGAAAATGGCTTAGCCCAGAGCCTGTGGACCAGTATTACTGCCAGTACAATGCTGTTAGGCTAGTTGCAGTGGCAACTTTTAAAAGTCTGTAATTTCACTACTTGTCTTTTGGGTGGTATGGAAACACCGCTGCCTTCTTATTCACTTGGTTACTGCACGTCTTGTGAGTTATATAGTCTCCCAGCTGTTGTATGTCTCTGTTGTATCTCTCTAGATGTCCTGTGATAGGGTGTGACGGCCAAGGTCACATATCAGGTAAATACACATCCCATCGTACAGCTTCTGGCTGTCCCCTGGCTGCCAAGAGACAGAAGGAGAATCCTCTCAATGGGGCCCCCCTCTCCTGGAAACTGAACAAACAAGAACTACCACACTGTCCTTTGCCAGGCTGCAATGGGCTGGGCCATGTAAATAATGTTTTTGTCACCCACCGAAGGTAATATTTATTCTCTTTTCTTGTGTTGTTGTTGTGATTATTTGTCACCTGGGTGGCTTTGTGGGTGGGTAGGTCCCTCCTTGAGGTCATACATTATAGCTTTTTATATTTGATAACAATGAATCTTGCCAGATACATAGGTAACTAGTTTCAAGAATAAAAACATTTTTTCTCTATTTCTGAAAATTCACTGTACAATCTTCAAGTGTTCTAAAAGCTGTGTATTTGTTTTTCATATTCTAAAATATTGATTATCCTCCTATTTTTAATGGTTCAGTCTTTTGATGGTTCATTTCAGTTCCAAGTGGTGATATCTACTCTGTTATGTTGTGTGGTATGTAAATCACTTTATATATCCATGCCATTCCCTTCCTCTCCTGAACTGGCTCAATTTCAGGCCAAATTGTAGTTATTTTTTTGCTGCTGGGAAGATGTGACTCATCCCCAGCAGCCAGAAAGAAAATAACACAGTGTTGACAAAGTATATGATAGTATGAGATTTAGAAAACCCTTTATAGTTTAACAATGACTTAGTTCCTTTATCACTGAGTGTCACTTATTTCAAGAGTCCTTTGTGGTACAGTAATCTTAGTCCAGCTTTTTGGTTCACAGTCCACCTGAAAGAAGGAGCTAGAAGATTCACTGCACACACTTCTTCGGTCAGTGAGGGTGCTTCCAGCCTTGTGGCCACTACACGGGATGTGGATTTAATATCAAATGAAGCTTTAGTGAGCCCTGCTGCTTTACTTATGAGCAGAATGCAAATTGAGCAAAGCTGGGGTGTTTTGACATTTTGTTCCATTTCAAAGATACATATCAATGACATCAGAAAAATGAAACCTTACAGGAACTGCTGATTTAAGTGGATTTGCAGCGACACATGCTTATGGAGAAAACCTGAACTTTTTAAGTGGTTTATTTGTTTATAGTCATCAAACACATGGTCACCTCCACAATAGTACAAATTGTTTTATTCTGAGTTTTAATATTCATTCCATTTTAGAAACAACAGTCACAAATCAAGTATGCCTAATGTCATATATACTGCACAGTAGCTTCACTTCCTTATCACGGCCTCAGCAACATCCATGTTAACACTGATAATGAAATCTTACCGCCATACTGTGGTGAGCATATTCCTCAGTTAGCAACAACAGAATTATCTTGAAAAATCATGAAGAAACTTTAAATGATGACACCAAGGTGAAGTGAGCGGCCACAGGGATGCTCGTAAACTACAGATGAATGGGTAGTGGGTAAAGCCACTTTTGGAAGCAAGTTGCCTTTTAGGAGTCAAGTTGAAAAAGAGCAGATGAATGTGCCTGCTGCCCAGCCACGGGGGTGGTAGGCTTATGCCCCAGAAAATTCCCCACACCATGGGGCTCAGAGACACATCTGAGACTGTCTGTGGTAGCACTGCTCTACTAACTCCAAGTTGGAAAGGACCTACCTGCCCACTGGCAGTCGAGGGAGTAAATAAACAGTTCTGTGTACAGGGGCTGCCGCACAGTGGTGAAAATGAAGGCACAGCATGGGTGAATTTTAGGACACATGCTGAGTGAAAAATAACTGCTAAAGAATATATGCAGTATGATTCTGCTTACAAAGGGTTTAAAACATGTAACAAATTACATTTTAAAAAACTAGGTAATTATTACCTAAAATTCAAGTTAATGGTTTTCTCTGGGGGACAAGAGATAGCAATTGATTCTTAAGCTGCAAATCTATATTATTTTTGTATATGTACATATTATTTATCTCATAATATGAAAAACAAAATGACGACTTCAAAATATACAGGCAGCAAGATTAATGACAAGATAGCACCTTCTAGGAGAAGGGAAGCAATTAAGAATTTAGACAAACGAATAACTCTAATTTCACAGTTTCCACTGCAGATTCCTTTCACTTCTTATAAGATTTAAGAGACTGAATTTAATTTGCGGGATTCTCTTTAATGTGGAATGCTTTCCTTAACTATCCATGTACAACTTAATGAAATAATATGGCAAAAATCCCTAGCCTCTTCCGGGCACATCACAGGTGTTCCGTGCAGACCAGTCCCTTTTCCTTTCATAAAAATATATTACTGCATGTATATGCACAATAATTTGTTAAAGTAAGAAGACACACTGGAATAGCACATTCTAACCTACCACAGACTTTTATATATTATATATTTTGAACATAAAATCCCTGAGGTTGTTCAGGACTCTTTCTGATCACCAACAATAGCTAACACCTACTCAGGGCTCTGCTCTAAGTGACTTCCATGATTTGCTCCCTCAGCTTTGACAAAACCCTGCAAGCTACAGAGGTATTATAATTACCTTATATGGATGTAAGCACCGTGATGTTCAGGGACTGCCCCTGCAGGCAGCCCTGGACACCAGATCCCTGTCATGAGTGCTGTTTCCTCTGCATGCCTGTGTTCAATGAGCCCTTCCATGTGCCAGGCACATAGGCATACAATTTCCTCAGCCATCGTCTGAGATAAGTTTTCTACTTTTTCCCATTTTAGGGTTCCACAAAATGGGAATAATTACAAAATTTACCTTGTACAATGGTTAAGAAATATTCGACCCGTAGTTACACCAGCATTATATTTACATACCAATTGCTTTAAAACCTGGCTTTAAATCTTTACATTACAAACTTCCACTTACTAAAATAGCAATCTCAAGATAAATATTTTAATATTAAAACACCAGGACACACACACACACAATTGTAGACGTGTATAGCTTTAAAAGCAGAATTTCTGTGACTAATAGAACTCAGTGCTAAGCCATAATTTTGTAATTTTCTGAGATTTATTACTATATTGTAAACAGTGATGTCCACTGCATAAATTGTATCACTTGCCATTTTCCTTTCACAAGGCAGATGAAGATACAGTTTAAAACTGCCTTGATAAGCCTTAATAGAATTGCACATTTGCAAAACCACACAAGGCACATTTTTCTGGCCACAACCTTCCCCTTTTCTCAGCCAGCAAGATGGAGCCTCATGAAGGACATCCTCAAAAGGAAAAGGAATTTTGAAGTGTTTTTTCCACTCATTTTTTTAAATTTAGGATTTGCGTTTTAGTTTGGAAGATACAGCTACATTCGAAGATACAAAATATCAAGCAGTGTTTTTGAAAACAAAGTCTCCCTTTCATAACTTAACTATACTCTTTGGTTCTAAGTCACATAGTTGTGGACACTTCATTCAGTTTCCAGACCAGTGCATTACAACTGGACATTTACTGCTGGGTTGTCTGAACAAAGGAGATCCACTAGGAGACACAGTCCTCATGAGCTATTAATTTCCATTATTTTACAAACAGGCTTATGGTAGGTCACTTTTAAAACTGAACTTACCATCCTGGCTGGTGTGGCTCAGTGGATTGAATGCCAGACTAAGAACCAAAGGGTCACTGGTTTGATTCCCAGTCAGGGCACATGCCTGAGTGGCAGGACAGGTCCCCAGTAGGGGGCGTTTGAGAGGCAACCACACATTGATGCTTCTCTCCCTCTCTTTCTCCCTCCCTTACCCTCTGTAAAAATAAATAAATAAAATCTTCAGAAAAAAAAACTTCAAAAAATAAAACTGAACTTACCAACAATATATTAGTTTTGTTCATGACCATTTTCTGAGAACACAATATGTGACATAAAACAAGACAGATTTGTGCAAACGTTCCAGAAAAAAAAAAAAAGAAGCTTAAATAGACCACACTTCACAATGAGAAGCTTCTAAAATGGAAAAATCAGGTACAAGTTCAGTTTGTGCTTTTCATTATTCTCTTTTCCTGTGTAAAATGTTACATAATTTATCAAATTTTGGTAAATTACATAACTTTTTATGTATAATGTTACATACCTATGTTTTATATTTTATATGATCTTCACATATAGTACTTTGTAATTCTTTTAAAAAATGTATTCAGTCAGCAAACATTTACTTTGCTTCAGAAATATTTTCTATTGCTTGGCCAAGTGTCCTAAACTTTGGATGGAAAATGACTGTTTTATACATGAATTATAATCAAATTTCTGTGCAAAAATAGTTTAAATGACTGATGGTGATACTTTTTATTTTATTTAAAAATTATATCTCCAAAAATAAAAGAATACAACAAAGTTACAAAATAGTTAATAATTGCTTAAAATAACAAACTCATCTGATTATGCACTCTGGAAAACAAGTTTGCTCAATGTCATTATTATATTGGTGAAATTTAAATAAAACAGATACATGTTAAAAAAGAAGCATTGGGGAAGAATAAAATTCAGGGGAAGAATATAAAACCACCACAGGATGATACACTGTTTCTGCAGTGATTGTGTCTGAATATACTTACAGTGGTTCCTTTTATTTTGTTTTCAAGGTAGAATTTTTTAACGAAAAACAATGTTTTAAAAATTAAAGAATAGAAACTTTTCCAGGGGAAGGAAGGTTTTTATTTTGGGTTTATAATAATTTGAGTCATTCTGTATAGATCAGACTACACCATATATGAAGACAGAAAGAACTAGATTCTGCTTTATTATTCATGGAATTTGATGAATTTGGAACAATTCTTGTTTATAATACCTGTACAATTTCATGTTTACAGAAAATAAAGTAACCAGAACTAAAGAAAGGCACTTATATGAATGCAGAATAGAAATATTTTAACAAAATGCATGAAATGATAATATCAGCAGTAATTTGTATTTTGATTTAGGAGAAAATGACACAAAACATTTTACATTATTTCAGAGCCTTTTGCTTTTGTTCTAATAGATATTTACTTGTTATTTTCTACAAAGGGAGTGCATTTATAATGTGATTAGTAAGCAGGCAAACACAAAAATAGTAAGTAGTAAATAGATTTAATTTTTATAAGAGATAATATATGTTTCACACATAAGTACAATTTCCATTTTCACAGCTTATCTGGATGTCCTCTAAATGCACAAGCTATCAAAAAGGGCAAGGTCTCGGAAGAACTAATGACCATCAAGCTCAAAGCCACTGGAGGTGAGAGCTCATGGCCAGGGGTCACCATCCCTGCTGAGGTCCAGACTGCAGCTCCTCATGGGGTTGTACACACCACATTACACTCTTTGTGAACTGGAGTTTTAATATACAATAAGGAAACTTTTCTCCCATTTGAACTAAAACTATAACTTTATCTCAAAACAATAGCTTGTTTGTTTTCTTACTTTTTAGTAAGGCTCTCCAGCAGGGAGAATAAAGTGGAACTTTTGCCCTTCGGTCCTCAGAAGGACAGTGTACATGAGCACACATGTGTGTGCATGCAAACATGGGAGTGTCTTTCCCATGTAAGCCTTCTATCAAATAGCAAGAAACACAATTTCTGGCATCTACATTTGACTCCTTCGATTTTGTTCTGTATTCAAAATGATAGTTTAATGGTGAATCTGGATGATTTAAATTTAGCATATATCTGTATTTCCCTACATGTTTCCCTACCGTCAATCTCTGATCGACATTAATATATAGTTTCTGGGCTCTACATTTGGAACCTCCAATTTTCTTCTGATTCTCCAGTGCTTTTCTTAAGATTTTCTCATCAGCATGTGCTGCTTTCCATCAAAGGCCATTCTAGAACATCTGAAAAACAATGGCAATGTAATTATTTTACTTTGGAGTATTTATTTGATGGTATCTTTTGCATGTGACTAGAATTGAGCTAGGGATTTTTAACTATTGTAATTTTAGTTCTCTGAAAATATTCTTCAATCTTTTTAAAAAAGATATGCAATATCCCAGGGAGGAAAGCACTCTTGGGCTTCCTACTGGTTTACCTTTGAGGCCTTCATCTGCTTCAGAAACATTATTTAAAGTGCTCTCCCTCCGTTTCTGCTGTTTCACTGTTGGTATACAAAAATGCCTTTGATTTCTGGATGTTGACTTTGTAACCCGCTGTTTTGCTGAATTCAATTATTAGATCGAGTAGTTTTTGGTGGAGTCTATAGGATTTTCTAAGTACACTATCATGTCATCTGCAAACAACAACAGTTTTGTTTCCTCCTTTCCAATTTGGATGCCTTTTATTTCCTTTTCTTGTCTGATTGCTGTGGCCAAAACTTCCAGTACTATGTTGAATAGAAGTGGTGATAGTGGGCAACCTTGTCTTTTTCCTGATCTTCGTGGGAAAGATTTTAGTTTTTGCCCATTGAGTATAATGTTGGCTGTAGGTTTCTCATATATGGCCTTATTATGTTGAGGGATGCTCCCTCTATTCCCACTTTGCTAAGTGTCTTTATCATAAATGGATGCTGTACCTTATCGAATACTTTTTCTGCATCTATTGATATGATCATGTGATTTTTGTCTTTGCTTTTGTTTATGTGATGTATTACGTTTCTTGTTTTGGGAATATTGTACCATCCTTGCATCCCTGGGATGAATCCCACTTGGTCATGGTGAATGATCTTTTTAATGTATTGCTGGATATGGTTTGCTAATATTTTGTTGAGGATTTTAGCATCAATGTTCATCAGTGATATTGGCCTGAAGTTTTCTTTCTTTGTTGTGTCTTTTTCTGGTTTGGGGATTAGGATGATGCTGGCATCATAAAAAGAGTTTGGGAGTCTTCCATCATTTTGGATTTTTTGGAATAGTCTGTGAAGGATAGGTGTTAGTTTTTCCTTAAATGCTTTGTAGAATTCTCCTGTGAAACCATAAGGTCCAGGGCTTTTGTGTGTCGGGAGTTTTTTGATTACTGCTTCAATTTCTTCCGCTGTTATTGGTCGGTTCAGGCTTTCTGCTTCTTCTTTATTGAGTTTTGGAAGATTATATTTTTCTAGAAATACGTCCATTTCACCTAGGTTTTCATATTTCTTGGCATACAGTTCTTCATAGTAGTGTCTTACGGTCCTTTGTATTTCTGTGGCGTCAGTTATAATATCTCCTCTTTCATTTCTGATTGAGTTTATTTGGGTCCTCTCTCTTTTTTTATTGATGAGCCTGCTTAAAGGCTTGTCTATTTTGTTTATCTTTTCAAAGAACCAGCTCCTGGATTCATTGATCCTTAGAATTGTGCTTTTAGTTTCTATGTCATTTAATTCTGCTCTGATCTTGGTTATTTCCTTCCTTCTACTTGCTTTGGGTTGTCTTTGTTGTTGTTCTTCGAGTTCTTGTAGGCATAGGGTTAAGTTGTTTGTTTGAAATGTTTCTATTTTTTTTAGGTAGGCCTATATCGCTATGAACTTCCCTCTCAGGACTGCCTTTGCCGTGTCCCATAAGTTTTGGGTTGTTGTCAGTTCATTTTCATTTGTTTCAAGGAACTTTTTGATTTCTTCCCTAATCTCATCCTTGACCCATTCACTGTTTAATAGCATGCTATTCAATCTCCATGATTTTGAGTGTTTTGGGGTTTTTTCCTTTGGGTTGGTTTCTAATTTCAGTCCCTTGTGGTCAGAGAAAATACTTGGTATGATTTCAATTTTCTTGAATTTGTTGAGGCTTGTTTTGTGTCCTATCATATGGTCTATTTCTGAAAATGTTCCATGTGCATTAAGTGCTCATCTACAAATGAGTGGATCAAGAAACTATGGTACATTTACACAATGGAATCCTACGCAGCAGAGAGGAAGAAGGAGCTTATACCCTTTGCAACAGCATGGATGGAACTGGAGAGCATTATACTAAGTGAAGTAAGCCAGGCAGTGAGGGACAAATACCATATGATCTCACCTTTAACTGAAATATAATCAACAAAAGCAAAAAGCAAGCAAAACTTAACCAGAGACATTGAAATTAAGAACAATCTAACAATAGCCAGGGGGGAGGGGGGAGGGGACAATGAGGAGAAGGGTTTTCAGGAACCACTATAGAGGACACATGGACAAAAGCAAGGGTGGGGAGGGAGGATGGGAAGGGAGGTGGGATTGGAGGGGAAAGGGAGGGGAGAGTATGCAGACAACTGTAATTGAACAACAATAAAGTAAAAAATAAATAAATAAATAAATAAATAAAACTAAAAAATAAATAAAATAAAGTGCTCTCCCTCCATGGGGCTTGTGGAGGGGAATGAAAAGCCCTGGTGTTAGGGACAGGTCTGCCTCTATGTTCTATCCAAAATTCAGATGTTCAGTCAAATGCTTTCTCCAGATACTTTGATCACTCCTTGAAAATACTCCTCACTCTTCAAATGCATCTTTGCACATGTTTAGTGAGATTGGCACAATTAATATTACTTTGTACACCTTATTTTTAAAATATTTAAAGGGCAGGATGTGCAAAACTACATTTAGTAAAAAGAAAGCTACTTAAAATTAATTTTAAAAATGAGACCAGAAAAAAAAAAAAAACAAAGAAAGTAAGGTGGGACAAGTCTGAGGAAAATACAGTGAATATGTGAACCGAGCCATTTCGTGGTGGGTCAAAAAGGATCTAAAATTGAACTTTCAGCTTTATAGAAGCCGAGGCAAAAGGAGAACATAATTATTATGGGAATCACACTGTCAATAAGTAAATTTAGAGCAAAACCTCTTTCTGGAATTGAGTGCATGAAGAAATACTTCTTATGAGTCTTCATTATGTGAACCAATAACACCCTATAGTAAATGCAATCTAAATTACAGGCTGTTTCTTAAAAAGAGAAGAACAAAATAGTAAGCCAATTACAGCAAATTGCAATGAAATTTTTATCAGGCCTCATCCACGGCTCTGCTGGTCTGTCTGAACCTTCTGGTAGAGGGTCACAGAAACCTGGGAGCAGCCAGATTGAGCATACATCCTTTATAAATCCAGCACCTTCAGCTGAGCTTTCAAAGGATGTGGAGAAGCCGTGAGATGGGTGGACCACACTAACAAGAGTCTGAAGTGCAGTTATTCTAGGTGGGTCAGGAAACCACAAAATTACACATTTTTGTGATCTAAGGAGCCAGGGGCTGATACTCACATGAAGCTTGAAAAATTCTGATGACTTCTGCATAAAGAAAAATTCACCTGAGTAAAGGTTGGTGGTCAGTTGAGGGTCAAGGAAGAAAAACGTGATAAAGTCTCCTCTAACACTGGTCCACCACCAGAGCCCCCTCCCTTCAAACTTGTCAACAGTAATTATTCTCTTCCTGATTTATAAAGCAGCTGTAGCCCAATACTTCCTCAGTCATTAAGTTCAAATTGCAGTAAAATATATAGTGTTTACCACTTTAAACGTCTTAGTGTACTGTCTTAAATTAAGCTAGGAGTAAATCATCCATGCAGTTGGTTGAATAAGGTAACATGTTGGGGGATTACCCACAAACAAGTTAAAACATGGATGTCTATGCAAAACAAATTATATTAATTTTAGAAAAATTGATCTTCTGATCTCCATCCTTACCATAATTAACTTGTCATACTCATTTTAGAGGACCATTACTAGTCCTTGATAACAAAATTAGGTCATTTGTACATGAACAAATGGCTGCCTTTCTAGTCTTTGTGGGTACAAGTAAAAATTAGGATGGTTGACTCACATAAGTATCTGTATTCAGTATCCTTTCAGTTCTTCCCACATAGTAAGATAGTATTTTCCAAATATTTATACATCATTTCTTTCTGTTTTAAATCTCTTCACCCTTTTAGTAACAAAAATAGTCAAATTTACATTAATTCATTTTCCCCTAAATAAAAGCAGGAGTAAAATTTTAGTCTGTAAGCCAAATATAAAAATAAAGTTTTACCCAAAAAATATGAGAGTTTTTAATAGAATAGTATTGTTTCATTTGTATAAGATGAAAAAAATAACTACTTAAAGCCCCTTGCAAGTTGAGTATACCTGCTCAATATAGATATACACATCACATATATTTATATGGAATATAAAAATATTATAAATTATATAGTCCCTGATTATATAAATTAGATTAATATCAAGTAAAAGTTAGAATCACTGAATTAAAAGAAAGCATATTCTCCTGCTTTTAAACAGGTGTACTATATAAATAAACAGGGCCATTGAATAGTTCACTAAAATATTTAGTGCAAAATTTATATAGTTTCCTTGATCAGCAATACCTAGCTAGTCTAACATTGTATTGTAAGTTTATCTGTAAAGGAACATCAGTGCACAAATTCTATCAATACTTTCAAAATATTAATTATCTGTGAATAAAGGTAGCATTATAATGGGTAAAGAGAACGTATTCCAGAACCAGAAATCTTGTGCTTTGAATCTGAGTTCTACTAGCTTACTAATTAACCTCTTTGTGCCTTGGTTTTACCATCCATAAAAGGAGGTAATAAGTGTATTTACCTGATGGGATCCTTAAGAGAATCAAAAGAGTTAATATAATACTTATAAGTACAGTGTGAAATTCAAAATTAGTGTCATCCTCTCAATTTCATTCAATGGTGAAGGCTCTTAAAGAGTATATGGATGGGGAGGAGTATCTCAGGAGAAATAGATAAAGTAATGTACTTATGGAAAAAATATAAAAAGATTGGCTAACTCCTATAATTAATATATTTCCCCAAATCCCAGAAATAATGAAAGTATAGTTCACTCATTTGTTAATTTCATGAGAATTTATGGAGTGTCTATTATTTATAAGATTCCATCATTGTGTTTCTTTTTTGAGATCCTTTCCCAGAGGGAGATTTTTTTTTTATTCTTGTATCATTATTTTTTCACATTTTTTTATTGTTGTTCAAGTACAGTTATCTCCATTTTCTCCCCACCACTCCCCTCCACTCCATCCATCCACACTTTCCACCCTTGATCCTACCTCCCTTTGGTTTTGTCAAGAGAACATTATGCTAAATGAAATAAGCCAGGTGGTGAGGGACAAATACTATATGATCTCACCTATAAGTGGAACTTAATCAACAAAACAAACAAGCAAGCAAAATAGAACCAGAGACATTGAAATCAAAAGCAAACTGGCAGTAACCCATAGGGAGATTATTAACCATCTTCCAAGTTCCTGCATTTGATTAAGAGGCTTGAGTGTCTTAACTAACATAGAACATAAGGGGAACATAATCCCAACTAGAACTCAATACCAAGAATCCATATTCTCACCTAAAAGTCCTCTCACAAGCATCCATACTTAGAAAAAATCGAACCCTTCACTTTCTTGCTATGAGTTGCTGCTCCTGGGGTATTCCTCC
>PVJI01008778.1:0-69048 GCA_004026765.1 Micronycteris hirsuta
GGGGGGGCTGCAGTCGTCCCCCCGCCTCGCCGGCACGTGCTGTCAGCATGCTTTTCTCTTTGGGGCTATTCTGGGGGTATGCAGCGCCCTGAAATGTAAACAGTGCAAAAGTGGAAAATGTCTTTTTAAATTGTGAAAATCTTTAAACTCCTAATTCTCAGTAAATGACCCTGAAGCCGGTGGAGGAAGGTGGACCAGGGCCTTCGGACCCCGGCCAATGGGGTGGGCAGGGGCTGCCCATTTCGTGTCTCAGTTAATTCGAAGGCTTTTACATATGTTTTCTACAGATGTCAGATATACCGTATTTGTGGTGGCTCTGGGCTTCTCCCTGTCTCCAGTGTTACAGCCCAGCAGTTTCAACCTTTTCCATCTCATGGCACACATAAACTAGTTACTAAACCTCTGTGGCACACCAAAAATTTTTTTTTGCCAATCTGACAAAAAAAAAAAAAAAAAGGTATAATCTTGATTCAGTCACACCGGATGACTGTCATTGTGTTGACTGTTGTCATTTTTTTATTTGACAATCTACAAGAAAAGAGGTCTGTGCCCCTGACTAAGTAGTCAGGTACTGCATGTTTTAAAAATTCTTGTGGCACACCAGTTGAAAATCGCTGTCCTAGAACTATTCCTCTTCAGCAATATCCTTTAAAGAAGACTTACAATAGTTGGGAAAACTTATTTGTAGTTTCTCTCATTAACCTTGGATGTAATTTTCCTGGACCAGATGTGTGATATCACTTAGGGGTCCCCCTCTTTTTTTTTCAACAGCCAATGAAACAATTTTATTTCACAGTTGTCTTTAAAACCACAAAGACACTGTTCTTTTTTATCCTTTTCATTGAATTTATTGGGATAACACTGATTAACAAAATTATACAAGTTTCAGGTGCACAATTCTATAACATATCATCTTTGCACTGCATTGTGTGTTCACAACCCGCGTGTCAAGTCTCTGTCCATCACCATTTATTCCCTGTACCTCCTTCACCTCCCCCACCACCCTCAGCTATCACCACACTGGTTTCCCTGTCTGTATTTCCTTTTTCACTCAATCCCTCCACCACCACCCCAAACCAGCCCCAGACCCCACCCCAGACAGCTGTCAGCTGCTCTCTGTGAGTCTGTCTCTATTTTGCTTGTTAGTTCATTTTGTTTATTAGATTCTACATATGAGAGAATTCATATGGTACTTGTCTTTTTCTGACTGCCTTATTTAACTTAGCATAATGCTCTCTAGATTCATCCATGCTGTCGCAGAGGGTAAGATTTCCTTCATTTCTATGGCCAAGTAATATTCCACTGTGTAAATGTATTACAGCTTTGTTATCCACTCATCTACTGATGGGCCCTGAGACTGCTTCTAGATCTTGACTATTGTATGTAATACTGCAGTGAACATAGGGGTGCATATATTCTTTGAATCAGTGGTTGGGTTTCTTAAGATGTGTTCCTAGAAATGGAATTGCTGGGTCATAAAGCAGTTCATTTTTAATTTTTTCAGAAAACTCCATACTGTTTTCCGGAGTGGCTGTACCAATCTGCATTCCTACCAACAGTGCACAGGAGTTCCCTTTTCCCCCATCCTCATCAACACTTTTTGTTTGTTGATTTATTAATGGCAGCCATTCTGACAGGTGTGAGGTGATATCTCACTGTGGTTTTAATTTGTATTTGACGATTAGTGACATTGAGCATCCTTTCATATGTCTACTGGCCATCTGTGTGTCCTCTTTGGAGAAGTGTCTATTCACATTCTCTGCCCATTTTTTAACTGGATTGTTTGTTTCTTTGATGTTAGGTTGTATAAGTTCTTTATAAATTTTGGATATTAACCCCTTATCAAGTTGTATGGGCAAGTATTTTCTCACATTCAGTGGGTTGTCTTTTTATTTTGTTGATGGCTTCCAAGACACTATGTTCTTCACATAAAAACATTAGTACACATAACAATACTTTCTAGAATATGATTACTTAGATCCCTTCAAAGAAAAATGCATCTCATTATGGTTTCAGTGACATTGCTTGGGAAAAACTCACACATGGACTGATTCCTAAAACATAGCATTCCACTACTGCCTCTTTTGTTTCAAAGCATAGATCATTGCTATCAGGATGGGTTCCTGTGTTCCACATTGGATGTCACACATAGAGACAGGGGATTATCACTTAAAGCCTTTTATGCAGGTTCGTCAGCAGGTTGCACAGGGTACGCCTCTCTCTGTGGCCTTTCTTCAAGAGCCAGGAGTGAAGACACATCATCATCAACATCATACATCATAAACTCCAGGTCCTCACCAGCAAGTCCAATGGAAACGTTCTTTGTAGTTAGGTCGTGTTCTGCAGGAAGTGTCTCTCATAAAGCACGGAAACCATGTTTCACCAGTTCACTCAAATTGTACTCCATAGACTTAGACGCATGTCTGTCCAAGCAAGTATGGGCTCCAGTGGACATAGTTCTGCAGTCAAAATAGTTAGCAGATGGGAGAGTTGGAAAATATGGGGACCCATATTATCATAACCAGCAATAAGCAGCCCGACACCATGTGGTCTTCAGCTTAGTCTTTGCATTGGTATCTGGCTCTTGCTTCCAATTAGAGGTGAAAGACAGGACACAGGAAGAGGTCTGGCAAATACAAATTGGGAATCCAACACTCCTGGTGCAGAAAATGACATAACCTTCTAGCATCAGCATGAGTCCCACAGTTAAGATATGAGTGTACTTGTCAGCGGGGAGAACCTTTTCTGAGGAGCTGCAGGCTCTGCCCGTGCTCTCTCCGATGCCCCATGGCCTCTCTTCTGTTCAGCCCAGAGCCGCTTAATGGGTGTCCCCCTCTTCAACTTCAGTTTCTTTCAACAAATGTTTGTTCTCTCTTTTCATGACAGAGAATAAAGCAGAAAAAGAGTTATGGGGTTTTGCTCTCTGTCGTTCATGAACAGTGTTCTCCGGCCTCCAAAACAGCTCTCTTTTCCCTTTGAACACGTTGTCTCTATGAGGCCGTATACAGAGTGCTTGGTGTTGAGCGTAGGGGTAGATATTCAGGTCTTCTCCACCTCTTCCCTTTGCTTCCTCCAGACGTGTATTTAAATTAATTCTCTGGTCCTTGAATTTTTTTGGTGCATCGCCATGTCCTGACTTTTGTACATCTCATAGTTCTTTTTTTGTCAGCTCCCACTCTTCTTAAACATTTTTTCCAGGAAAGCAGGGTTTTTAAGAATTCATTATTTAGAGTGTGGCGTGATGGGTAATATTCACCCATAAACTTACAGTCTTCTTTGAAATGATGATGGAAGATCCTCCTGGACCTGTCCACGACAACACAGGCCATGCTCCTCCAAGAGCCATTGCTACGTCTAGCCCCCAGGCAGGCGGGACTGCTCAGTCACTCGCGTGGGCTGTAGTTCTCCCCACTGAACGTGCCTCTCTTCATCCTCTCTTTTTCCCTCCACCTCTCTCTTAGCTCAAGAGGGCCAGCAGTGAGGACATGCTCAACAAACCAGGAAGTACCACCACTTCTGGGGTAGTTCGACTGAAAAAGACTTCCACAGCTGGAACCATCTCCGAGCTTGCTGAGAGCCGCCTAAGGAGCCACCCAGGTAGGAGGCATCCCAGTCAGAGGGCTCATGTTCAAAGGGCCCTGGTTGGAGGAATCCAGGCTGAAGGGACCCAGGCAGGCATTCATCTTGGCTGTGTGGAAGCACTTCAATGATGGATGGGGCCCTTCCTTGTCAGATATGTATTGAGCGCTTACTCTGGGCCAGGACCTGTTTTAGGTAAAGACATCCTGCCCACTAGAGTTTATATCTAGTGGGGAGACAGACAAGAAAATAAAGGTCATGTAGAGTGTCATGGTTCCCTCTGTCCTTGTGGTTGTTCATCTCTTATCATGAGTGTGTAACATCCAGGCCAGGTGGCGTATGTTCTGGTGCTGTCTTGGTGTGACATTCATGGGATGAGTGCTGGAGCCAGTCCTGCAGGCCCCTCGCAGGTGTGGGTCACACTATTCTATGGGAAAGTGGGACAGTCATCACATAAAGTCCAGTCTGAGTAGCTTAGGTGGCAGTGGCCACTGCAAATGTGAACTTTCTCAGTGTTACTCTTTTTGAGAAACAGAAAAGGTGTTTTAACCATTATATTTGAGTTCAGAGCATGGGAAACTTCAAACATCAAAGAGCAGAGGAGTGACATCAGAGAGACGGCAGCATGAGAAGTTCCCCTGGTCTCTCTCCTTGAAGTTACAAAAATCTGAACAGCAATAATCCAAAAAAGAATTCCCTGCTCAAAAGATGAACATGTTTGAGAGGTCCACACATTGAAACATCTAGAGGTGGGTGAGTCGGAGGGAGCAGGGCAAGTGGGAAGGGAGAAGAGCGAGACAGGTGCCACAGACACAGCCCAGAGCTCATTGCAGGTCCTGGGAGAGGGAGGTATTAGGTGGCTGTCTGCACTTCCTATACCGGGAGGAGCAGAGAGGTACAGTGAGATGAGCGCTCCTGATGGAGGGGTTGGTATGCACTGTGCCTGCACCCAGTGACCTGGGCAGAGACGGAGTGCAGAGGTGCGGTTGTGGTTGCCTGGTGGCTGCCACTGTCAGGCAGAAGAACAAAGCCCCAGAGCCTGGCTGCCTCCCCTCACCCATCCAGAGCTAGCAGCAGGCCCCAGGAGGAGCTGTACCAGTGAGTGTCGAGCTACAGAGCATGTTATCTGCAGCCCTGAGAACTGGAGGGGCAGAACCCCGAGCAGCACATACTGCTGTGGCTGATTGCAGTGATGGGGTGAAGATACAAAGGCAAGCAGCTGAGGCGCTGTAGCCACCGTTAGCGGGAGGAGAACAAATCCACAAATGCAGCAACAATCCTTTCCCAGCTCTCCCCATCCCTACCCACAGCACTAGGATCACATTGTATTCGGGAAATGTATTTATACGTTTTACGCTGACTGGTGGTGGAGTACGGGGCACGTATAAATATGCGTTTTGTAGACTAGCGGTAGAATGCGGGTAATGGATAAATACATTTATTTTTATACTTTTTTATTGCTCTAAAGGGATGCTAACGTGCAGATATACGAATTCCAAAGGACAAGATTTGGGTCTCTTTAACACAGACAATGGTGAATTATGTATGTATGTTTTAACAATTATCATACAAGAAAACACTACTAAAACTTC
Source organism: Micronycteris hirsuta (assembly GCA_004026765.1). Classification (NCBI taxonomy): domain Eukaryota; kingdom Metazoa; phylum Chordata; class Mammalia; order Chiroptera; family Phyllostomidae; genus Micronycteris; species Micronycteris hirsuta. The sequence goes on from PVJI01008778.1 coordinate 5,172, forward strand.
ATTCTTTCTTTTTTTACATACAATTAACACAACAAAAAACACTACTAAAACTTCATTCTTCTTTTTTACAATGAAGTTTAAGAAAGAAAACTTCATTCTTTCTTTTTTTACACATTTTACGTACTTTTTTCCAAAATATTTTCAATAAATCGGAATTTTTACATATTTTATTACTTTTATTTCAATTTCCAGTGAGTTTTCCAGTATTTGTCTGTTTAAAATTTAAGAAAAATAATTCAGTATACATTTTATAGTAAATCACAAAAAGTTTCATTGAAAAAAAATATGTAAAACTAAAGTTATCTAATTTTACTGAATGTTGCCATTTGCACAAAACATTAGCAAAAATGGCCCGCTCCACCTGTTAGCTTGCGATAAAAGCTACACGCACACCATGTGGGATTTCACAAGCTTGGAGCCACATTGCCCACCACATCCCCTGTACGGATGGAGCCCTGAAACTGAGGAGACCTACCTCCCCACCCCCTCAATACAGGGAGTTTTCTTCCATCCCACATCCCCGCAGAGATCCAGGAAGTCTGAGCAGTGCAAGAAAAACTTAAAAACTTGTGCTTCAGTGCCACCTACTGGAAAGCAAAAGAAAGATTTCTTCTTATCAAACTACTAAATAGAGAAGTGCCGCTCTAAATAAAAAGAAAAGCAAAAATTTCAGTCAAGATGGCACCACAAGTAAATGTGGTTCTTTAATCTTCCCACAACCACATCAAAATTACAACTAAACTACAAAACAACCGTCATAGAACTGCCTGAAATCTAGCTGAATGAAAGTCCTACAGCTAGGGAATTAAAGAAGCAACATCAACACTGGTAGAAGGGCTAGAGATGTGGAATGGCATGGTCCCACACTCACATGTGGTGGATAAAAATCAGGAGGGATATCTCTGCTGCAGAGGTCTCTCCTGAGGATTGAGGGGTCCCAGCCCCACATCAGGACCCCCTCCCATGGTTCCAGTGCCAGGCAGAGATGTCCCCATAACTTATGGCTGTAAACACCAGCAGGGACTGAGGTTGAAGAAGATGAAGGCTTCTGGAGTCCTAAGCAGTTCCTCTTAAAGGGCCTGTGCACAGACCTGGACTCATTCCCTCTGAGTTCCAGCAGCTCAAAAGGCGGCAGCTCAAAAGGCACCAGGGACATACGGGAGGAACCGAATTGTCTGGCATCAGGGCAAGAGCCGGAGGGGTGAGGGGTGGGGTGCAGCTTTCTGTCAGACAAAAGTGCTGGCAGAGGCCATTGTTCCTTTTCTGAGACCCACCCCCACACAGAGCTGGCAGGTGGGTGCCATATCTGAATCTCCATTAACCTGGCAAACACTTCCCCATCTAATTTGTGGGTTCACCCATGCTGTTTCCAGTGACTTTTCCATTTAAATGACCTGTCTGGCTCATGCTTTAGACCTTCCTAAAATCTGTCAGACAAGTAGGGTTCGGCCTCAGTATGCCTCATACCTGCTCCTAAGTGAACCTCAGCCCAGCACTAGTAGCCGCCAGCCTTGGTTCACACCTTGTCCTCTCCTGGGCACCTCCAAGCCCAGCACAATAGCAGCCATCAGCAGACTGCTCTGTAGCTCGTGCCAGGTGGCTTTGGGAAGAACACAGGTGGTGGTGGACCTTGGCCTACACCTCCCAGAAGGCCACAGAGCCAGTGCACCCAGTGGACAGCTTCAGACCACATTGAAGCACTACCACCCAACCACTTCCACAAGCGACACACTCAAGGGGAGGACTCAACAGGCACCAGAGCTCTGCTGAAGTAAGTCCTGCTCTGTGGGCTGGGCCTCTGCACAGCTGATATGCCACAGTGGTTGGCAGTCACAGCCAGTTCTTGCAGTTGATTAGCCTGGGGGTAAATACCTCCCATTGATATGCCAAAGGCAATTAAAGCTAACTACAACAGGAAGGTATACACAGCCCACATGGGGTGAGGTACATCTAGAGTGCCCAACTTGGGTAATCAGGAAGGCTGTGCCACTGGACCCCACCAGACACCTGTTACATAAGGCTACTTCTAAGCCTGAGAGACATAAAAGCTCTTACCTAACACATAGAAAGAAACGCAGGGAGGATGTCAAATTGAGGAGACAAAGAACATGTCCCAATGAAAGTGCAGAACAAAACTCCAGAAAAAGAAATAAGCAAAATAGAGACAAGCAATCTACTAGATGCAAAGTTTAAAACACTGGTTACAAGGATGCTCAGTGAACTTAGAACTTCAACAGCATAGAAAAGGACATGAACACCACAAAAAAGAACCAGTCAGAAATGACAGATACACTAACTGAAATGAAGAATAATTTACAGGGAATCATCAGTAGAGTAGATGATGTTGAGAATCAAATAAGCAATTTGGAATAAGGAAGCAGAAAACACCCAATCAGAACAGCAAAAATAGAAAAGAATCCACGAAAATGAAGGTAGTGAAAGAAGCCTGTGGGACAACATTAAGCATGCCAACATTGGCATCATGGGGGTGCCAGAGGATAAGAGACAGAGCAAGAAATTGAAAACCTGCTTGAAAAAAATGACAGAAAACTTCTCTAACCTGGTGAAGGAAAATACACATACAAGTTCAGGAGCACAGAGAGTCCCAAACAAGATGAACTTAAAGTGGCCCACACCAAGACACTTAATAATTAAAATGGAAATGGTGAAACACAAAGAAAGAATCTTAAAAGCAGCAAGAGAAAATCAGAGAGTTGCCTACAAGGGAGTTACCATAAGACTATTAGCTGATTTCTCAACAGAAACTTTGCAGGCCAGAAGGGACTGGCAAGAAATATTCATAATGATGAAAAGCAGGGATCTACAACCACAATTACTCTACTGAGAAAAGCTATCATTTGGAATCAAAGGACAGATGGAGAGCTTCTCAGACAAGAAAAAGCTAAAGGAGTTTATCACTACCAGACCAATGTTACATAAAATGTTAAAGGGTCTTATTTAAGAAGAAGAAGAAAAACGGTAGTAAATATGAACATTATAATGTCAATAAATACATATCTATCAACAATAGAACCTGAAAATCAAAATAAGTGAACTAACATAACAAAAACCGACTCATAAATTCAGACAACATTTTGATGGTTGCCAGATGGGAGAGGGGTTGGAGGGGTAGGAGAATGGGTAAAAAAGGTGAAGGGATTAAAAAGGAGAAATTTTTGCTTGTATAAGGATGAGATACAGCATAGGGATATAGTCAGTAATAATCTAATATCTACTTATGGTGTCAGATGGGTACAAGATTTACACTTGAAACTAATATAATATTGTATCTCAACTGTAACTGAAAAATAAAAAATGATTTAAGTAAATAACATGTGTATATTTAAAAGCAGATTTCATTTCCATAGATGCCTAGGCAGAGAAGGATTCCATCAATTACCCTGAATAACCAAGTTAATGAGGCAGCTCAGAAAGAAAATGAAAAATCTCCAGAAAATAAACTTAAAGACATGGAAACATGTGATTTAAATGACAGAGAATTCAAGATTGCAGTTCTGAAGAAATTCTACGAGCTGTAAGAAAATATATGTACACAGTTTAATAAAGTCAGAAATAAAATCAGTGAACAAAAGGAGAACTTTACCAAAGAGATTGAAACTTTTAAAAAGAACCAAATAGAAATTTTGGAGATGAAGAATTCAATAAAAATAAGATAAAGAGTGAACTAGCATACCGAGGTAATAGAGCTGACGAGATGCAGGAAAAAATTAGTGATATTGAAGGTAGACATCTAGAAATTGTGCAGGTGGGAGAAGAAGAGACTTTACAGTTAAAAAAAAATGAAATAACTCTACGAGAGCTATCTGACTCCATCGGAAAGAGCAATGGAAGAATAATGGGTCTACCAGGAGAAGAGAGAGAGAAGGCATTAGAGAACTGATTCAAAGAAATAGTTGATGAGAACTTCCCAAACCTATGGAAAGAGCTAGATCCTTTAATCCAAGAAGCAACCAGAACACCTAATTATCCAAATCCAAAAAGGCCATCTCTAAGGCACATTATATTAAAACTGTCAAAAATTAACGACAAAGAATTCATGAGGCAGCTAGGGAAAAGATGAAGGAAACCCCATTAGATTACTATCAGAATTTTTCAGCAGAAACCCTACGAGCTAGGAATCATATATTCAAACTATTGAAAGAGATAAGTTACCAGCCAAAAACAATACATCTAGAAAAGTTATCCTTTAGATATGAAGGAGAAATAAAGACTTTTCCAGACAGATAAAGGCTGAGGAAATTTAGGACCACAAGACCTCCACTAGAGGAGATACTGAAGGGGGCTGTTATAACCTAAACAAAAGACAAAAGGACACAAAACTGTAAGATGACAGACAGAAGCTGGGTATTGCAGTCCTTATTTAGAATAGGGTATTATATGCTTAAATATAACGTCAAGGGTAAAGTAGGTAAAGACATTTTTAAAAAGGGAAGAAATGAGCTACTACAATTCAGAAGTGAACTCAGCATACACAGGGATCCTTGGTGATGGAAACATAAGAGGGAAAGAGTAAAGGTCCAAATTTGCAAAGAGGAATGGAGATAAGATGCACAGAGAAAAAGCACTCCTGTATATATGAAACTTTCTTTTTCCAAAAAATCCAGAACTGAGATACATAATATCACAAAAGAAGAAAGGGGAAAAATCCTAGGATACCACCAAATTAAAAAAACAGAAACACAAGGGAAAATAACAATGAAGACACAGAGCTACCAGAAAACAAAAGATAAATTGACTATAGGAAGTCCTCATGTATTCAATAATCACCCTAAATGTAAATGGACTGAACTCAGCAGCTGAAAGGGACAGAGTAGCAGACTGGATCAAAAAACAAAACCCAATCACATACTGCTTTCAGGAGACACATCTCAGCTGCAAGAACAGATAGATACTCAAAGTGAAGGGGTGGAAAATGATTCTCCAAGCAAATGGCACCCAGAAAAGAGTAGGTGTACCCATACTTATATCTGACAAAATAAATTCCAAGATAAAAAAAGTAAGAAATGAAGGTGGACATTTTATAATGATAAAGAGGACAATATATCAAGAAGACATAACAGTTCTCAATATATATGCACCCAATCAGGGAGCACTAAAATATATAAAGCAGTTACTACCAGAACTAAAGGAAAAAACTGACAAAATCACAATTACAAGTAAGGGACCTAAATACTCCCATTGACAGCTATGGATAGATCATCCAAACTGAAAATCAGTAAGGAAATAAGCAGCCTTAAATGACACATTAGACCAAATGAACATAATTGACTTTTACAGAGCCTTTCATCCCAGAACACCAGCTTATACATTCTTATCCAGTGCACTTGAACATTCCCAAGGGTAGACCGTACACGGGGATACAACAAGTCTCAATAAGTTTAAGAAGATTTAAATCATACCAAGCATATTCCCCAACCACAATGCTTTGAAATTGGAAATCAACTGCCAAAAGAAAGTGGGAAAAGCAACAAATATGTGGAGACTAAACAACAAGCTACCAAAGAATGACAGGGTCAAAGGAGAAATAAAAGAACAGCTCAAAAGATACATGAAGACAAATGAGAATGGCAACATGACGTGTCAAAGTTTTCTGGACTCAGCAAAAGCAGTACTAAGAGGGACGTTTATATCATTACAGGCCTATCTCAAGAAACAGGAAAAATCCCAAATAAACAACCTAACATTACACCTTAGAGAACTCAAAAAAAGAAAAAACAAAAGCAATCCAAAACCAGCAGGAGAGAGGAAATAATAAAGTCAGAGCAGAATTGAATACAATAGAGGCCAAAAAGACAATAGAAAAATTAATGCAACAAAGAGCTGATTCTTTGAAAAGACTAATAAATTTGACAAACCCCTGGCTAGATTCACTAAGGAAAAAAGAGAAAAGACTCATGTAAACAAAAGCAGAAATGAAAGAGGAAAAATAACCACAGACATGACAGAAATAGAAAGGATCATACTAGAATACGACTGTGTGCCACCAAATTCAATAACCTAGAAGAAACGGACGAGTTCTTAGAAGTATATAACCTTCCAGACTGAATCATGAAGAACTGGAAAATCTGAATAGAATGATAAACAGTGAGGAAATTGAAACAGCTATCAGAAACCTACAATAAAGTCAAAGTCCAGGACCAGATGGCTTCTAGTGAATTCTATCAAGCATTCAAAGATTTAATACCTGTCCTTCCCAAACTCTTCCAAATAAATTAAAGAAGAGGCAATACTTTTTTTTAACATATTTTAGGAGGCCAACGTTACCTTGATAACAAAATCTGGCAAAAATAACACACAAAAAAGAGATCTACAGACCAGTATCTCTGATGACTACAGATGTAAATATCCTAAACAAAATACTAGCAACTAGAATACAACAATACATTAAAAACAGAATATATCACAGTCAAGTGGGGTTCACTCCAGGGGCACAAGGATGGTTCAATATATGCAAATTGATCAATGTGATACATCATATTAACAAAACAAAGAGTAAAATCATATCATATCAATAATATAGAAAAAACATCTGACAAGATTTAACATACACTTATGATTAAAACACTCAAAAAATGGGTATTGAAGGAAAGTACCTCAACATATACAGGCCATATATGACAAATCCTCAGCTAATAACATGCTCAATGGAGAAAAACTGAAGCTTTTCCTTTAAGATCAGGAACAGGACAAGGATGCCCAATCTCGCCACTGTTGTTCAACATCGTACTGGAAATCCTAGCCAGAGCAGTCAGGCAAGAGAAATAAATAAAAGGCATCCAAATTAGGAACAAAGAGACAAAATTATCACTTTTTGAAGATGATATGATTCTTTATATAGAAAACCCTAAAGACTCCATCAAAAAAAGCTATTAGAAACAATAAATACAGTAAAATTGCAGGATACAAAGTCAATGTACAAAAATCCACTGCATTCCTACATACTAACAGTGAAATTTCAGAAAAAGAAATTTAAAAAAGTCCTTTTGCCATTGCAACAACAAAAAAGTAAAATACCTAGGAATAAACTTAACAAAGAATATGAAGGACCTGTATGCTGAAAACCAAAATACGTTATTAATGAAAACTGAAGAAGACACAATGAAATAAAGATATTCTGTGCTCATGCATTGGAAGAATCAACATAGTTAAAATAGCCATTTATCTAAAGCAATATACAGTTTTAATGTAATACCCTTCAAAATCCCAATGACATTTTTTAAAGAAATGGAACAAAAAAATCATTAGATTTATATGGAACCACAAAGATCCCTAGTAGCCTAAGCAATCCTGAGAAAAAAGAAAAAGGCCAGAGGTATCACCCTCTCTGACTTAAATTATACTACAAAACCACAATAATCAAAACAGCATGGTGTTGACAGAAAAACACACTGAGACCAATGGAAACAGAATCGAGAGCCCGGAAATAAAACCACATTTATATGGGCAAATTATTTTCAAAAAAGGAGCCAAAAACATACAATGGTAAAAGGAAGGCCTCTTTTAAAAAAAGATGGTGCTGGGAAAATTGGAAAGCCACATGCAAAAGAATGCAATTAGACTGCTGTTTGTCCCCATGTACAAATATTAACTGAAAGTAGATCAAAAACCTAAATACAAGACCTGAAACAATAAGTTACATAAGAAGATGGACACATAGGTAGACATGCCTCGCCTCATTGCATAACCAGGAGAAGGAACACAACTAACTTAAAAGTGAGAAACACCCAGAACTGTGTGGAAGTCTGACAACCAAGGATTTAAAGAAGCTGTCTAAATTCATCCAGATGGGTAAGAGGGGCAGAGACTGGGAGTCGGGATGAAGAGGACTCGGTGTGGCAGCAGTGAGCCCGTGTTGGAGAGCCAGTGAATGGGCAGCTCCACATTTATGTATGGTGGGTAAAAATCAGGGAGACACCTTGTGGGTGGGTGAGCCAGCCCCAGGCCAGACCGCGCAGCCCAGGGCTCCAGCGACAAGGAAAAAGAAAGCTGCATAACTTCTGGCTATAAACCCAGTGGGCATTGGGGCAGCAGGAGAAATTGTGAGTTTCTCAGGAGAGCCCAGAATGGATGCAAACCCACCCACCCTGGGAACCACAACCAGGATAGCAGCTGGAGTAGCGCTAGTTACATATGGGGAGTGGGTGAAGTGACTGAAAATGGGGCGAGGGCCAGGCAAGCCCCCAGAAGTCAGCCAGCAGCAGCATTGTCCCCTCTTTGACCCCTCCCACCCACACAGAGCCACAGTATCCCCACCCTGGTGAATACCCAAGGCTCCGCCCCATATGACTTAACAGGTGCCCTAAAATGGAATCAAAGTGGCTCTAGTACACAGACACAGGGAGTCTGCCAAAATCAGGAGACAAATATGGCCCAAATGAAGGAACAGAGCAGAACCCCAGAAAAAGAACTAAGTGATGCAGAGATGGCCAACCTACTAGACACAGAGTTCAAAACACTAGTGGTCGGAATGCTCAAAAATCTCACTGAATATGGCAAAAGTAAAAGGGAAGAAATTAAGGCTCTACTAAGAGAAATAAAGAAAAATCCACAGGAAACCAACAGTGAAGGGAAAGAAGCTAGCATTCAAATCAATGATTTGGAACATAAGGAAGAAATAAAGTTCAACCAGAACAAAATGAAGAAACAAGAATTCAAAATAATCAGAGTTTAAGAAGACTCTGGGACATCTCCAAAAGGGCTAACATCCAAATTATAGGGATACCAGAAGGATAAGAGGAAGAGCAAGAAATTGAAACCTTATTTGAAAAAATTATGAAAGAAAACTTCCCTAATTTGGCAAAGGAAATAGACATACAAGTGCAGGAAGCACAGAGAGTCCTAAACAAGTTGGATCCAAAGAGGTCCAAACCAAGGCACATCATAATTAAAATGCCAAACTTTAAAGATAAGGAATTTTTTAAAGGTTTTATTTATTTTATGTTTTATTTTTTAAAAGATTTTATTTATTTATTTTTAGAGAGATGGGAAGGGAGGAAGAAAGAGAGGGAGAGAAACAGCAATGTATGGTTGCCTCTCACATGGCCCTCACTGGGGGCCCAGCCCGCAACCCAGGCATGTGCCCTGACTGGGAATCGAACCGGGACCCTTTGGTTCTCAGTCTGCGCTCAATCCACTGAGCTACACCAGCCAGGGCTATTTATTTTATTTTTAGACAGAAGGGAACGGAGGGAGGAAGAGAGGGAGAGAAACATCAATGTGTAGTTGCCTCTAACATGGCCCTCACTGGGGACCTGGCCCGAAACCCAGGCATGTACCCTGACTGGGAATCGAACCGGTGACCCTTTGGTTCACAGCCCGCACTCAATCCACTGAGCTACACCAGCCAGGGCTAAAGATAAGGAATTTTAAAAACAGCAAGAGAAAGGCAGAGAGTTACCTACAAAGGAGTTCCCATAAGACCATCAGCTGATTTCTCAAAAGAAACTTTGCAGGCAAGAAGGGACTGGCAAGAACTATACAAAGTGATGAAAAGCAAGGACCTACAACCAAGATTACTCTACCCAGCTATCATTTAGAATGGAAGGGCAGATAAAGTGCTTCCTGGACAAGGTAAAGCTAAAGGAATTCATCATTATCGGGCCAGTATTACATGACATGTTAAAGAACTTAATTAAGAAAAAGAAGATCAAAACTATGAACAGTAAAATGACAACAAACTTACAACTATCAACAACTGAACCTAAAAAAAAAAACAAAAACAAGAACAAACTAAGCAAACCACTAAAACAGGAACAGAATCATAGAAATGGAGATTATATGGAGAGTTACCAGCTGGGAGGGAGAAGGGGGAGAATTGGGAAAAAGATATAGGGATTTAGAAGCATAATTGGTAGGTGCAGAATAGATGGGGTGGGGGTGGGGGGTTAAGAACAGTATAGGCAATGGAGAAGCCAAAGAACTTACATGCACAACCCACGGACATGAACTATGGTGGGGGCAGGTGGTCACAGGAGGGAAAGGGGAAACCAGGCAGAGGGGCACAAAGGGGATAAAACTGAGACAACTGTAATAGCATAATCAATAAAATATACTTAAAATAATAAGTTGTATAGAAGAAAACATAGATAATAAACTTATCAACCTTGATCTTTGAGAGGATTTTATGAATTTGACCTCAAAGGCAAGGGAAGTAAAAGCAAAAATAAATGAATAGGATTAATCAAAGTAAAAAGATTCTGTGCAGCAAAAGAAACCATCGTCAAAACAAAAATGCAGCCTGCTGAGTGGCAGAAGATATATGTAAACAAAATTTCAATAACATGTTAATATCTAATATAAAGAACTCATACAACTCAACAACAACAAAAATCCAATTTAAACAATGGGCAGAGGTCCTGAACAGACACTTCTCCCAAGAAGACATATAAGTGGTCAATAGATATATGAAAAGATGCTCAACTTTACCGGCAGTGAGGGAAATGCAAATCAAAACTACAGTGGGATGCCAACTCACACCTGTTAGAATAGCCATTGTCAACAAGACAAGTCATAAACAGGGGTTGGAGAGGATGTGGAGTAAAAGTAACCCTCATTCACTCCTGGTGGGAAGGTAAATGGTACAGCCACTATGCAAAGCACTATGGAGGTTCCTCAAAAAGTGAGTATGGAATTATGGTATGACGTAGCAACCCCTCTTCTAGCTATCTACCAGAAAAATTTAAAGACATTTATTTGTAAAGGTATATGCACCCCTTTGTTCATTGCAGCATTATTCATGGTGGCCCAGGCATGGAGACAACTGAATGGCCTTCGAGAGAGCATTAGATAAAAAGACGTGATAGGTACATACCATGGAACGCTACTCAGCCATCAGCTGGTGCTACTCTGTAGGAGTAGGTGCCGCCACTTCTGCATTGTGCGGAAGTCTTAGGTGTTCATTTTAATATTGGGTAACATTTTCCTTTATATTACATGCATGAAAAACGTGGAAATGAAAGAAGTAATTTTGTGTGTTATAAAGGGCCCCCCATTGGATGCTCACTAGATTTACATTCAACCTCTTGAGATTCAGCTGTAAAGAAAAAAATAAAATGAAAGAAAATGAGAAAAATGCTAGCAATATGTAGCTGATTTCCTCTTAAAAGGAAGATGTAATTAATAAATTATATATAGGTTCTTAGGGGACAGAATTCTCTTTATGGCTTTCCCTGAAGTCTTAGTTTTTGAACTTTTGATTCTGTGACAAGTTTTCTGTAATACATGGTATGTGGTATTATCTGTGCTTTCTTTCAACTGTATTAATTTTTAGAAGGATCTTCTCATGAAATTGTAGTACAGTATTGTGGTTTTAACCTCGCCATAGTTAAACCTACAATCAGCTTGTATTGCACCCTTTCCTGGGGATTGATCTGTCCTTAGGGAGGATTGTCAAACCTAGTACTAGCAGAAAATTCTCAGTTTTTTAGTAATAGTAATTATGTGAGTCCTCACACTTGCATATAGTGCCTATTCACCATGTAACCCATGGGACGTGGAAACTGCTCAATAAGATGCATGAAGTTTCTGGAAGTCTTTTCCAGACTGTTTCTGGGTTCTGGTGTCCAGCTTTTATGCCATCCCCTGGGGCTCCGCTGAAGGTTTGTCCCGCAAGAGCAGAAACAGCAGCGGCAGAGGAGTCAGGGAGCAACTGCTGCCCTGTCTGGAACCCTGTCCGCTGCCCTGCTGTGGCCTCTGCCTGTCACCTCACCTCATTCTTACACAGCCTTAAGGGGACCATGGTGTTTTATTCACACCAGGAAGCTTGGCTGCATGAAGTTCAAATGAGTTTGGCTTTCTGTCTCCCGTGCCCACCTCATGTTTCCACATTCAACATCCACTCCTCTGATTGTTTTTATCATTATTATTAACATATCTGCGTTACAGCCAGGTAGGTTCTTCCTCCTCCTTTTCTTTCTAAGGTATCCTTTGTGTATATCTCCTCTTACCTGATAGGTATAGATTTTTAAGGAATAGGGCGGCTCCTTGGGTGTAGGCACTTGCCCTCTCTGTTTACCCCATTAACTGCTCATCTTAGGTGGGGAGAAAGGTTGAACCCCTGCAAAGCCATGAAGGAACCCAGCCACTAGGTGGCAGCCTTGTCCGAAACACGGCTGAGCTTTTCCTGTTGTGTCCAGCCATACTCTAGACAAAGGGGATCATCAGTGAACAGGACAAAGATACCTGCAATCAGGGAGCTTCATGAACTCTACATGGATGAGGTGAGGAAGTCAGCCAGGTAGACCAGTGGGTGACCCATCCAAGAACAGGAGGACGCCAGAGTGGCTGCAGCCACGTAAGTGAGGAGGAGGAGAGCCATGGGAGAGGAGGGAATGAGAGAGCAGGAGCAAAATGACTTGACTTCATTTTGAAAGGAGAGCTTTGGCTGCTTGTTATGAGCGGATGAGCTGAGTAGAGAGACCACATCAGCAGCTCTCACTGGACACAACCCCTGGACAGGGTTGATCCACGGAGCTGGGATCAGTAGTCAGGTTTCAGGTATATTTCAAAGGGTAGAGTCAACAGTTCTAAACCCTCTTTCTTTTTTCCTCTTTTTTAAAAAATTGTTGTTCAAGCCCTGGCTGGTGTAGCTCAGTGGATTGAGCGCGGGCTGCGAACCAAAGGGTCGCCAGTTCGATTCCCAGTCAGGGCACATGCCTGGGTTTCAGGCCAGGTCCCCAGTGAGGGCCACATGAAAGGCAACCACACATTGATGTTTCTCTCCCTCTCTTTCTCCCTCCCTTCCCTTCTGTCTAAAAATAAATAAATAAAAATCTTTAAGAAAAAAAATTGTTCAAATACAGTTATCTCTATTTTCCACCTACCACTCCCCAGCCATCCCCAGTAAACCCTCTTGATGGATTTTTATATTTGTGGTAAAACACATAACAAAAATTATCACATTCATCATTTCTAAGTGTAAAGCTCTGTGGCATTAAGCATATTTACACTGTTGTGCATCCATCACCACCATCCATCTCCGGAATTCTTTCCATCTTGCAAAACTGAAACTCTGTAATCATTAAACAGTAACTCTTTATCCCTCCCTCTCCGAGCCCCTGGTAACCATCATTTCACTTTCTGTCCCTATGAATTGGCCTATTCCAGGTATTTCATATAATTGGAAAATTGTACAATATTTGTCCTTTAGTGTCTGGTTTATTTCACTTAGTGTACGATCTTCAAGGTTCATCCAGGCTGTAGCATGTGTCAGAATGCCCTTCCTTTAAAAGGCTGAGTAGCGTTCCATGGTATGGATAGGCCACATTTGGTGTATCCGTTCATCCGCCCGTCAGTGGACATTTGTGTTGTTTCCACCTCCTGGCTGCTGTGACTGACGCTGCTATGAGTGTCAGTGTGTGCACAGCTGCTTGAGTCCCTGTTCTCCGCCCGTCTGGTGTATACCCCTCACAGGGGGATGGCCGGATCCTTCTGGACGGGTCAGAGCTAGACGTGGGGTCAGCTTTCTGCTCACATTAGCAGTGGGGTTGAGTGAGGAGAGATCTGATGGGTACTCCGAGGAGGAGGGTTGAACACCTGTCTCTTTCAGAGACAGCAGACGAGTTTCCTGTAGCCACACAGATGAATCTTACAAAAATCAGCGATACACAAACGTGCTCCTTTGGATGATTCTATATATAGTACATGTGGGGTTTAAAAGAATGTTACTACTATCCCAGTGTTTTCTAAAAGTTAAGTAAATTGAATGTTCAATGCCAATTGCACCTCACCCAACTCAGAGTTAATGCTTCTTCAGTTTTAAATGATAGTCTTGCTAGATAGAGTAGTCTTGGTGGTAGATACTTGCTTTTCATCACTTTGAATATTTTGTGCCAATCTCTTCTAGCCCGAAGTGTTTCTGTTGAGAAATCAGCTGACAGTCTTAAGGGAGCTAGCTCCCTTGTAGGTAACTAAATGCCTTTCTCTTGCTGCTTTTAATATTCTCTCTTTGTCTTTACCCTTTGGCATTTTAATTATGATGTATCTTGGTGTGGGCCTCTCTGCACTTCTGGACTTATATTTCCTTCACTAGGTTAGGGAAGTTTTTAGTCATTATTTCTCCAAATAGATTCTCATCCCTTGCTCTCTCTCTCCTTCTGTTAACCCTGTGATGTGAATATTGTAATTCTTGTTGTTGTCCCAGAGGTTCCTTACACTATCCTCATTTTTATTTATTTATTTTTCTTTTTGCTGTTTTGATTGGGTGTGTTCTGCTACCTTGTTTTCAACTCTCTGATATGATCCTCTGCTTCATCTAATACACTGTTGATTCCATCGAGTGTATTTGTCATTTGAATTATTGTAGTGTTCATTTTTGCCTGGTTCTTTTTTATGGTTTCTATGTCCTTTTTTATGCTTGCTGTCTCTTGTTGATGTTCTCACTAAGTACCTTGAGCACCCTTATAACCATGTTTTGAACTCTGTATATGGCAGATTGCTTGCCTCCATTTTGTTTAGTTCTTTTTCTGGACAGTTCTCCTGTTCTTTCTTCAGGACAGATATTTTTGTCTCCTCATTTTGACTGAGTCTCTATGTTTATTTCCATGTATTAGTGGATCTGCTGTGTCTCCCAGTCTTGCAGGTAGGGTGCAGTCTCCTTGGTCACCTGAGCCAGGTGCTCTAGGGGTGTCCTGTGTGGGTTGTGTGTGCCCTCCTGTTGTAGTTGAGCCTCAATGGCTGTTGGCACATCAGTGGGTGGGACTGATGCTGAGGACGGACAGAATCCCTGCTGATTTTCACAGCCAGATGTTTTGGAGGCTTCTCTTCCTGGCCCTAGTGCTCCAGGCTGGGAACCTGGTGTGGAGCTGCAGTGCCTCACTCCTCAGTGGGTCCTCTGCAGCCGAGATATCCCTCCAGTTCTCAGCCAACACACCTGGGTGTGTCACCCGCGGGTTCATGTCTTCGCCCCTCCTGCCAGTCTCCATGTGGCTTCTTCTTTATATCCTTAGTTATAGGACTTCTGTTCAGCTGGTCTTCAGATGGTTCTCCGCGTTTATAGTTCTATCCTTTAGTTGTAATTTTGATGTGGTTGTAGGAGGAGGTGAGCACAGCATTTAACTATTCCGCCATCTTGAGCCAAACCCCTACATGGATCATTTACTGATGAATACATTTTGTGATAAAAAATAATACTTCCGATTCAGTATTTTCATTTTCTATTTTTTCTACAGTTAATTCATTGTTTTTATTGTGGTATGAGTACTTAACATGAGACCTACCCTCATAACAAACTTGTATACATATGCGAGATTATCTTATAACAATTTTTCAAGTGTACAACACAGTATTGTCCGCTATAGATGCACTGTCCTACACCAGATCTCTGGAACTTTTTCATCTCACGTGACAGAAACTCTGCACCCACTGAACAGCAACTCCTCTTCTCCCCCTTTCCCTAGGCCCTGGTCACCACCATTCCACTCTGCTTCTATGCAGAGATTGTGACCATTTTAGGGACTTCATATATGGGCAATCACACGGTATTTGCCTTTCTGTGACTGGCTTACTCACTAGGCATAATGTCCTCAAGGTTCACCCATGATGTATCACATGTAGAGATTCCTTTTCTTTTAAGGCTGAATAATATTCTATTGCATGTAAATACCACATTTTCTCTTTTTCTTTAAGGAATTGGAATTTTTTACTTGGTAAAATTAAGAATGCATCATATAGCCCTGGCTGGTGTGGCTCAGTGGATTGTGTGCTGGCCTGTGGGCCGGGGGTCACCAGTTTGGTTCCTGGTCAGGGCACCTGCCTGGGTTGCAGGCCGGGTCACCAGCTGGGGACCTGTGAAAGGCAGCCAATAGATGTTTCTCTCCCGCTCCTTCTCCCTCCCTTTCCCCCTCTCTAAAACTAAATAAATAAAATCTTTAAAAAGAAAAAGAAAAAAGAACACATCATATAACTTATGGGCCATAATAGAGAAGCATGTAAAAGTGGTAAGTGATAAAAAGCAGAACATAAAACACAGTATACTGATGAGGATCACACTCAGAGGTCATGCGATGTGGCCAAAATCAAGTTCCACGAATTCCTTCTGTGTCAAACATTGCAGGGCACAATAAAAAATAAGACAATTTTGCTAAAAATTAAGAGGTTCCTTTTAATTTTTAGACACAGGTTACTTAGAAGGGAAAAGCCCTTAAAATACCTTGGAACCAGGTACTTGAATTTCCAAGTAATTTAATGAAACTTACAGTCAAATGATACTTTATTGTATTTGATACTTTCACATAGAAATAAATTCTCGATGTCTTTAAAATTCCTAATTCCTATGAATACTTCAGTTATGAAGATATTACAAATGGCAAGAACGATTCTTTGATATCTCAAAGTAAGAAAACTGGAGAAAAGTATATATTAAAGGGCTTCACAAATATGAAGCATGATTGGCTGAATCTTTTTTCCCCCAAAGATTTTATTTATTTATTTTTAGAGGGTAAAGAAGGGAGAAAGAAAGGGGGAGAAACATCAATGTGTGGTTGCCTTTCGAGTGCCTCCTACTGGGGACCTGGCCCTCAACCCAGGCATGTGCTCTGATTGGGAAGTGAACCAGACACCCTTTGGTTCACAGGCTGGCACTCAATCCACTGAGCTACACCAGCTAGGGTGATTGTTTGAATCTTGATAAAAAGTAATTTTTTTCTAGGTCCAAGGCTGAAGTTTGTTTTAAACCTTGAACTGTCCAACATCGACAAGACACCGCTTGTGTATGTTCTTTTCTACAAGCCAATGAGTTCCCATCCTGTGAGGGGCCAGTGTTGGACAGAAGAGTTTTGCGATATTTGCACCGAATCCAAACTCGGTACATTGTCAGCTGTTTCCCTCGGTTCACTTGCGGTGGGCGATGCACCATGTTCTGAACCTTTCCCAGTCCCACAGTCCAGTTCATCTTGTGTGAAGAAGTGAACCCTGGGGCTGTCACCTCTCACATAGGCATTTTCAGCTGACCTTTTGAAAACTTAAGCTGAGCCATGTCCTGGCAGCCATGATCTTGAAGTGTCACCCTCCAGGGGGCAGAAGCCTGCTCGACCTATTGCTAGCCTTTTGCCTCTTGTCTGGAGTAACTGCTGAAAGAACCGAATAGCATGAAGAGGATACCAAGGCTATCCCTGGGGATTGGGTAGCTCTTACCTTCATCACACAAAATGTGAGCAATACCAAAACGCGGAGAAGAATCAAATGCTGAATTTGTCTGGTCCGGTTGTACTGTTGTCAGTTTGTAAAATTGGAAAGACTGTTTCCCACACCACAGCCAACCTCAAGTAGCCAGTAGGTGGCTGAGGACCCAGGAACCTCCTGAGCACAGATTTCCAGGTAACTGGGTTCTCCCACAGAAGAGGCTGCTGGAAGGACTCTTGTGCTGTTCTGTTATTGAACCAGGGCCACGCTCACTGCTCCTGTGTTCAGGTTCTTCCCTCCTCCGGTCCCCTGAGAGCAAATCCAGCCAGGCGTTCTGGTTTTGGCTGTGTGCCAGCTCTGGGAAAGCAGTAAAAAGCCAATGTCTGTCCTTGAAAAACACATTTTCATGGATTTTATAGGAGTTATTCTAACATTTGTGGGCATGGATCTCAGCATCAGCTCTGGGCAAGACACCTAGTGTCCTGGGACCTGTGTTTCTTTCACTTGCTTCTCCAGACACACCTGCTGGGCACTGTTCCCTGGATGTTCCTCTCTGCCACAGTGGCCTGTCCTCCCGACTGCCCCACATTGTCCCAGGCGTCCTGGTGGAGACGTGCTGCCTTGCTCAGGAACTGGGTCCCAAATTGCTGCCTCTTCCCACTGGCCTCAGGCGACACCCCTTCAGCACCACATTTCCTTTATCCTGTCATTAGTGATGGGCCAGGAATGAGTTTTACTTTTGGGTGGCGTCTGAGGTAACCCTGGTATAAGGAGCGTTTGAACTCGGTACTGATGTTAGTAAAGTTTGAGTTTCTTAGCTTGATGATACATCCAGTGGTTTCATGGCCCTGCACTTCCCAGCAGTGAGTGGTCAGCCAGTCAGACGTTTGGAATGGTGCCAGGCTTTCTTCTGAGTTGGTGTAGCAGCACAAGGTGCACAGCTGGTTTGGGCTTCCAGGATCCTGGGTCCTCCCGGGGAGACTGTGGTTCCGTCTTCAGAGAGCTGGGAGCGTTCGCTGCACCTCCCCTGAGCATAGCAACGTTTTTGCAGTCTTGCCATCCAGAAACCTGGCCTCTCTCTAGGACTCTGCGTCTTCTTTTTGTCTTTCCCTAAAGTTTGCTTTCTTCCTCCTCCTCCTCCTGCTCCTTTTTACTTGTTGAATTTATGCCTAGATTGTATACTTTTATTTGTTGTGCATGGGATTCCTTAGTCATTGTATTTTTTTAAATATGGAATGTTTCATGAATTTGCATATCATCTCTGCTAATCTCTGTGTCATTCCAATTTTAGAATATATGCTGCTCAAGTGAGCACTCATTTTTAAGTAGATATTTTTAAAATATTTAATTTGTTATTGACTCATTCCCTTGCTGGTACTAATGGTTTTCAGCTGATTCTCACGTGTTTACCTAGTGGACAGTTATAGCAGCTGCAGATAACAATGCTTTTTGTCTCCTCCATTCCAGGAATTACACCTTTTATTTGTGAGGCACTCTGCGCTGTTTTGTGAGGGCCACCTGAGCTGTGTTAAATGCTAGTGATGCCCTTGTTCTCATTTTACTGTGAGTGCTTTTGGTGTTTTGCCATTAAATGGGGTGCAGGGAGTTGGCCGAGATGTTGTTTGGTGTCCAACTCCTCCCTTCCTGTTTTCTCAGAGTTATTAGCATTGGGTGATGGACTTATTAAATGCCCCCTAGGCATTCTGTTATTACTTTGATTATCGCTGTTTTCTTTATTTTGGAGTCTCCTTCAAGAAATTCAAATATGTGTATGTTTGGTCTCCTGGGTATGTCTTCCACCACATCTCATATTTTTTATTACTTTCATTCATCCTCTGATTTTTTAAAAGTTTCTCATCTAATATGCTTTGCTTTGCCTTATTTTATTTCCACTTTAGTCTAATTTCTCTGATCTCAAATTGGTTCTTCTTTGTGCCTTCTTGCTCTGACTTCATAGCTATAAAATCTCCCTGAGTTTCATTGAGGATTCAGATTAGAGATGGTTGGAATTTTCTGTTCCTTCTGATAACCTTGCTTCATGCATACACACTTGCCAGGTTCCTCAGATGGTTCCCCTTTTATGAACAGCCCTCACTTTCCATGGAGACGTAGTGACGTTTCTAGGACTGTCCACAGAGGGAAGTCTATGTCCAGAACTGGACACTGAAAGGGATGTTGTGGTAGAGGATTCCAGTGAGGAATATCAGGGCATATCTATTATGTCCAATTAAAGGAAGAAGGGAAAAATTTTGCATTGGCCAGCATGAGAGCGGAGGTCACAAAAGCCTTGAGGTAAGTTTTGCCATCTTCTTTACTTTGTTGTTGTTTTGGCGGCTGCCTGAAGGTGGCGTTATTCTCCTTTTCTGCTTGCATGATTGCCCTTGTTTTTAGCTGGGCTGTGGCTTTTCCTGATTTCAGCTGGTTGCTCTTGATGTTAGCTGGCCGCAGTATCTTCCCCATGCTTAGCTTTCCAAGCGAAATGCAGTCAAGAAGAAAGAAAAATCAGTGTAATGTCCTACCTGTACACATAGAGGCAAAATAAAAGGAAAACAAGTTTTAATAAAATAACATGTTTTATTGCGTGAATGCTAGAGGCTGACTGCCCTAGAAGACAGATGCTTGTAGAAAAGATAAATGCTACGAAAGGGACCCAGTGCTGGGGTTCATATACGGGAGTGGGGGGGCAATGTCAACACCTGTGACTTCCTGCATTGCTGACAACTCAGGGTAAATTTCTGAGCAATACAAAGTGCTCTCTTCCTTGATTTGATTTACATATTAGTTGCATTCCCTGTAAATTCAGTGTATAATTGTGTAAAAAGTGGTTTTGTGTTTCTATGTAAAATAGGATTAGATTCTGGACTCAGATCATTATAAAGAGTTTTTTGTTTTTATCTTCAGGAATGCTGGCAGATCCTAAGAGAGGAGAATGGGCTGTAGGAAGCAGGCACATGCCTGACATTTACAAGACCTAGGGCAAGAATACAGAGGAGGATGTACTATTTGTTTGCAATGTTCTGATCAGTAATTAAATATACAACTAATGAATATGAAGTTTCAGGGATTTGGGATGACCTATTAGGTTATGGATTTGATGAAAATAGTATTCTTGCTCATTGTCATTGTTTTGATCAGTAATGGGTGAATTTTGTGTGGAAAATTCCATTCTTATTTTTTATTTTCAACTTTTTTCCCCTGAGTTCCATTGTTAGCATTTTCTAATTTCTATCATTTCATGATTTGTAATTATTCTCAAAGAGTAAAAAAAAATGTGATGGTATTCAGAGTGAATAGTTATTTAAATTTTCATCAAAATGTAAAGTCAATACATTATGTGGGTTGAAAATGTATTTCATGTGGTTTTTAATTAAACTTTAAATTTTGCAATCATTGAAGATTCACACACAGTTGTAAGAGATTATAGAGAAAGATCCCCCTATACCTTTTATCAGGTTCCCAATGGTAACATCTTGCAAAAAAAGAGTAAAACCCCACAGCCAGGACACTGACATGATGCAGTCGGGCCATAGCACGTTCCCATCACTGCAAGGCCCCTCCTGTGGTCCCTTCACAGCCACGTGCACTTGTCTCTAACCGCACCCCCTCCTGAACCCCTGGCAGCCACTGTCTGTTTTCCATTTCCACACTTTGTTGTTCTAAGAGCGTTATAAAAATAGAATCATATAGTATGTAAACTGTTGGGACTGGCTTTTTTCACTCAGCATAATTCTCTGGACATTAATCCAGGTTGCTGTGTGTATTAGGAATTTGTTCCTTTTTTATTTTTTCATACTATTTCATGGTGTGGATATACCACAATTTAAGTACTCTCTATGAATCTGGGTTGTTTCCAGCCTTTTGCTATTATGGCTAAAGCTGCTATAAACACTCATGTACAGGTGTTTGTGTGGTCATTTTGTGGAAGCATTTCTGTGGGAAGAATGCCCAGAAGTGTAAGTGCTAGGTCACAGAGTGGTTACATGTTTAGTTTTTTAAAAAACTGCCAAAGGGTGTCCCCAGAGTGGCTATGCCATTTTACATTCCATGTTCCATATTCCACTACATATGAGTGATCTAGTTTCTCCACATCCTTGCCGGCATGAGGTATTGAATCACTTTTTAATTTTAGCCATTGGGATAGATGTGTAGTGATATTTCATTATAGTTTTTTGTATTTCCTGATGGCTAATGATGTTGAACATCTTTTTTTTTTTTAAGATTTTATTTATTTACTCTAGACAGAAGGGAAAGGAGGGAGAAAGAAAGAGAGAAACATCAATGTGTGGTTGCCTCTCACATGGCCCTCACTAGGGACCTGGCCTGCAACCCAGGCCATGTGCCCTGACTGGGAATCGAACCAGCGACCCTTTGGTTCGCAGCACACGCTCAATCCACTGAGCTGCACCAGCCAGGGCTGATGTTGAACATCTTTTCATGGGCTTTTTCTGTCATCTGTGTATCCTTAGTGAAATGTTTGTGTCATTTACTCATCTTTTTATTTGGATTGTTTGATTTTTATTTTTACTGTTGAGTTCAGTGACTTATTTATATGTTCTAGATACTAGTTCTTTATTGGATATGTGATTGGCAAATATTTTTTCCCAGTCTGTACTTTGTCTTTTTATCCTTATCACAGGGTATTTCACAGAGCAAAACTCTTTAATTTTGATGAAGTTCAACTTCCAATTTTTTCATTTATAGATCATGCTTTTGATGTTAAGTTTAAGAACTCTTTACCTAGCTCTAGACCTTGAAGATTTTCTTCTGTGTTTTTTTTTTTCTAAAAGTGTTACAGTTTTACATCTTGCATTTAAGCATGGGATCCATTTTAGTTAATTTTTCTATAATTTGTAAAACTTAGGTCAAGGTTCATTTTTATTTTTTTATTGAACAGGTGCACAGTTCTACAACACATCGTCTGTGCACTGTACTGTGTGCTCACCACCCCAACTCAGGTCTCCGTCCATCACCACTTATCCCACCTATACCCTCTGCAGCTGCCACCTTACCCCGCAGTCACCACACTGTTGTCAATCCCTACGCCCCTACCCAACCCTCCCCCTCAGCAGCTGTCAGCTTGCTCCCTATCTATGAGCCTGTCTCTATTTTGCTTGTTAGTTCAGTTTGTCATTAGATTCCACATATGAGTAAATCATATGTATTTGTTTTTCTCTGACTGGCTTAGTTCACTTAGCATAATGCTCTCCAGGTCCATCTATGCTGTCATAAAGGGTAAGATTTCCTTCCTTTTTATGGCCAAGTAGTATTCCATTGTGTAAATGTACCACAGCTTTTTAAAAAAATGATATTCAGAACTAGATTTTTAAAAAATATTTATTTATTATCAGAGAGAGGAGAAGGGAGGGAGAAACAGAGGGAGAAAAACATCTGATGGGTGAGAGATACATCTATTGGTTTCCTCTCCCATGCCCCCAGCAGGGGACCCAGTCTGCAACCCAGGCATGTGCCCTAACCGGGAATCGAACCAGTGACCTTTTGGTTCACAGGCTGGCACTCAGTCCACTGAGCCACACCAGCCAGTGCTTATTACAGCTTTTTTATCCACTCATCTACTGATGGGCAGTTGGGCTACATTCAAATCTTGGCTATTGTAAATAATGCTACAATGAACATAGGGGTGCCTATAGTCTTTTGAATTAGTGTTTTGGGTTTCTTTGGATAAATACCTACAAGTGAAATTGCTGGGTCATAAGGCAGTTTCATTTTTAATTTCTTGAAGAAACTCCATACTGTTTTCCACAGTGGCTCCACCAATCTCCATTCCCACTAACAGTGCACGAGGGTTCCCTTTTCTCCACATCCTCACCAACACTTGTTTATTGATTTATCGAGGATAGCCATTCTGACAGGTGTGAGGTGATATCTCACTGTGGTTCTAATTCGTATTTCTCTGATGATTAGTGATATTAAGTATCTTTTCATATGTCTATTGGCCATCTGTATGTCCTCTTTGGAGAAGTGTCTGTATAAGACCTTTGCCTATTTTTTAGTTGAATTGTTTGTTTTATTGGTGTTGAGTTGTATAAGTTCTTTATAGATTTTTGGATATTAACCCCTTATCAGATGTATCAGCAAATATGTTCTCCATTTCAGCGGGTTGTCTTTTCTTTTTGTTGAAGGTTTCCTTTCCTGTGCAAAAGCTTTTTAGTTTGATGTAGTCCCATAGTTTATTTTTCCTCTGCTTCCCTTGCTCAAAGAGTTATATCAGAAAAAATATTGCTATGAGAAATGTCTGTGATTTTACTGCCTATGTTTTCTTCCATGTTATTTTTCAACTATATTCCTTTGTTGTTTTCTCTTTCTCCTCCCCCTCCTGCTCTTCCTCTTTCTTCTCCTTCTCATTCTTTTTCTTCCTCTTGTTCAAGAAGACACTTTAATATTTCTCACATTACTGGTTTGGTGGTAACTCTTTTAGCTTTTTCTTGTCAGGGAAGCTCTTTTTTCCTTCAATTTTAAATGATAGCCTTGCTGGGTAAAGTAGCCTTGGTTGTAGGTCCTTGCTGTTCATCACTTTCAATATTGCATGCCAATCCCTTCTGGCCTGAAATGTTTCTGTTGAGAGATCAGCTGACCCTCTTATGGCAGCTCCCTTGTAGGTCACTAAGTGTCTTTTCTCTTGTGACTTTTAAGATTCTTTGTCTTTAACCTTTGCCATTTTAATTGTGATGTGTCTTGGTGTGGGTCTCTTTGGGTTCATCTTGTTCGGGACTCTCTGCATTTTCTGGCCTTTGTCTTTTTCCTTCATGAGGTTAAAAAGTTTTCATCATTATTCAAATAGTTTCTCAATCCTTTGCTCCCTCTCTCGATATGGATGTTATGCTTCATGTTGTCCCTAAGGCCCCTTAAACTATCCTCGTTTTGTTTTTTTTTTAGTTTTGCTGCTCTGAATGGGTGTTTTTTTCTACATTGTCTTCTAAATTGATTCAATCCTCTGTTTCATCTAACCTGCTTTTTATTCCTTCTAGTGTATTCTTCATTTCTTACCGTTTTTTATGGTTTTTATGCCTTTTTTCGTGCTCTTGAGCACCCTTATAATCATTACTTTGAACTCTGTATCTGATACATTGCTTGCCTCCATTTCATCCAGCTCTTTTTCTGGAGATTTCTTTTGTTCTTTCATTTGAGGCCTTTTTCTTTGTGTCTCCATTTTGGTTGCCTCTTTGTGTTTGTTTTATGTATTAGATAGATCTGCTGTGATTCTCAGTCTTTGTGGAGTGGCTTTACATAGTAGGTGTCTTTGTGGGGTCCAGTGTGCAGTCTCCTTGATCACCTGAGCTGCGTGCTTCAGGAATGTTACTTGTGTGGCTTATTTGGGCCCTTCTGTTGTAATTGAGTCTTGATTGCTATTGGCCCATTCATGCATGAGATTGACCCTCAGGCTGCCTGACTGTGAGAATCAGTCCCAACCATGGTGCATGAGCTGCTATGCAGGTACTGATCACATGATGCAGAATTTGCCTCAGCAGGATCTGGTGCCTGCCGAGATCTCCCTTTGGATATGCTGCTTGTGAAGCTTATTTGAGCCTGCTCTGACGTTATCTGAAGCTGACCACTGTGCGTGTTGACTCTGGCCCTCCACAACCTGCTTGATGCTAAAAAGCAGTCCTCAGTTTGTGGCTACCTCTACTGGGCCTGAGTGCATGTGGGAAGGACTAAGTTGCACACCAAACCCTGCTTCAACCAGCACCAGCCGGGAAAGGTCAGCAAGAATCCTCAAGCATTCCAATGAGATTTGAGAATTGTCTCTGCCTGCCACCACCTTCTGGCTTCCTGTTCAGGTCAGTCACTGAAAGGGCCTCTTGCTGTACTTCTCAGCAGGCTGTAAGCTCTAGGGCAAGAGGGAGTACAGAGGGTGGGGCTGTTGCTTTTCCCCAGGCTGTTGCACAGGGAAGAGAGTGCCGCACCCAAGAAAGATGGTGTCTGGGGTCTGGGAGAGGGACTCAGCATGTGATCCTGGCGGACTTCCCTTCAGCTCCCTCCACAGGGGCACAAACCCCAGACTGTCCTCAGCTGACTCTATTCTGCTCCTTCCTCCCCCTTCCCAGGAGCCCATGTTGAGTGGCTGTGAAGGAAATTTTGTGTATTCGCACTTTAAGAGGGTGCCTGTATCTCTAGCTGACTCCCGCCTCTTCCTGGTGGACAGAAACCCCACTGCTTTTCACAGTCAGATGTTATGTGGGTGCCTCTCCCCAGCTCTGGTGCTCTGGGCTGGGGAGCCCAGCTTGGTGTTGAGCTCCCATGCTTCTCAGAGGGACCCCCCCCCCCCACTTCTGCTGAGATATCCCTTTGGAACCTCAGCTGCTGCATGTAGTAGCAGGGTCAGCCCTTTCATGCCTCCATCCTTCCTACCAGTCTCGACGTGGCCTTTTCTGTAAATCCTTGGTTGTAACACTTCTCTGCAGCTAGTCTTTGGTTGGTTATTCAGGATGATTGTTTTGTAATTTAGTTGTAATTCCTGTTTGGTCCTGGTGATTGTAGCTTCTACCTCCTCTGCTGCCATCTTGCATCCTCTCACTTTTTTTGCTGTGGATGTTCAGTAACTCCAGCACCACTTG
The DNA here is from genome assembly GCA_004026765.1 of Micronycteris hirsuta. Classification (NCBI taxonomy): domain Eukaryota; kingdom Metazoa; phylum Chordata; class Mammalia; order Chiroptera; family Phyllostomidae; genus Micronycteris; species Micronycteris hirsuta. Next base: position 30,887 of record PVJI01008778.1, read on the forward strand.
TTGAAAATGGTATACTTTTTCCATTGGATCATTTTTGCACCTTTGTTAAAAATCAGTTGGACATGTTTGTGTGGATTTATTTCTGCATTCTCTATTTTGTACCATCGATCTGTGTGTCTATCCCTCTGCCAGTAGCTCATAATATTGATTATTGTTGCTATACAGTAAGTCTTGAAAACAAGTAGACAGATTCTTCAACATTATTATTTTTTTCCAAAGTTGTTTTATCTAGTTTGGGGGGGGGGTTGTTGTTTTTTTTTTACTTTCCATAAAAATTTTAGAATAATCTCATGTACATTTATAAAAAGAATCTTCTGGGAATTGAATCTTTACTATGTTGAATTTTTTAAATATACAAACACGATATGTCTCTCCATTTCTTTAGACCTTCTTTAATTTCTTTCATTAGCACTTTGTTGTTTTCAGCACACAAATCCTGTACTTCTTTCCTTAGGTTTACACTAATTGTTTCTAGCAATTGTACATATTATGTTATGTTATTTTCTATTTTCATGTTCATTGCTAGAATATTGAAGTGCAACTGATTTTTGTATGTCTATCTTGTATATTGTAAAGTTACTGAACTCACATATTAGTTCTTGCAGTTTTTTTCTTTAGATTATTTGAGATTTTCTATGTAGACAAGCATGTCTTCTACAAGTAGGAATGGTTTTTATTCTTCATTATGAATCTGTGTGTCTTTTCTTTTCGTTTCTTGCCTTATTGCATTGTATAGCCCTTCTACCACAATGTTGAGTGAAAGTACTAAGAGTGGACAAATTTGCCTTGTTCTAATACTAGGTTGAAAGCATTCAATTTTTCACCATTAACTACAACATTTGGTGTCAGGCTTTTGTAGGTGCTCTTTATCAAATTGAGGAATTTTCCCTCTGTCCCATTTTTTCTAAGATTTTTCTGAAGAATTTACTTTCATTTCAATATTTTTTATGAATGGGTGTTGAGTTTTGTCAAATGCTCTTTCTGTATTGATTGATATGATCATGGAATTTTTCTTTTCTAACCTGTTCATATGATGAATTACATTGATTGCTTTTTCACATGTCATACTTGCCTTGCATCTCTTAAATACCACTTAATCGTGCTGTATGATTCTTTTTACAGATTGCTGAATTATGTGCTAATCCTTTATTAAATATTTTTGCATCTATATATTTGCATCTGTAGTTTCCTTTTTGGTGGTGTTTTTGTCTGTTTTTAGTATCAGAGTAATACTACTTTATAATATGAATTGGGAAGTGTTCTCAACTCTTCTAATTTCTGGAAGAAATTGTGTAAAGTTGGTGTTAATTCTTTATTGGACATTTGGTAGAATTCTCCAGTGAAATTTTCTGAGCTTGGGGATTTTCTTCAAGGGAAAGAGTTTTAAAAATTACAAATTTAAATTTCTTTAATAGTTATAAGGTTATACAAATGATTTATTTCATATTGGGTATGCTGTGTTTTAAAAATATTGGTTCATTTCTTCTAAGTTGTCAAATTTACATGTCTGGAGTTATTTGGAGTATTCCTTTTTATCTTCTGAGCTGCAGGGTCTGTAATGATATCCTGTTTCATTCCATTTTGGTAATCTGAACTTTCTCTATTTTTCTTTGTTTTGTTAGAGGTTTGTCAATTTTATTGATCTTTTTAAAAATTCCCTCTTTTTTTCTTAACTTTTTTCTTTTTTTCTTCTGTTTTCAATTTCACTGATTTTTTCTCTTACCTTTATTATTTCCATATCTGTAAAATTTACCCATCTCATAGAGTTATATGAATTGAGTGAAATGATATGTGTAAGAACCTAGAGCAGAACCTGAAATGTAGATTTTCTTAATAAAATGTTTTTTTTCCACCTCTCAAACTATCTTCCTTAATAGAACCCCCTACTTAGGAATTATGGTAGTTTAAAAAAAAGAATGTACAAGGGGATAGCCAAAAAACCTGGAATTACCTTCTGGTGGCAGGCCCCTGCAGTACAGGCTTCCCTGCTAGGTGAGTGTTCCAGGAATCCATCTGTGTCAGTGTGCCAGCTGGCATTGTTGTGAGAGGCTGCATTTGGCTTCCGTGAATTTTTTTGAAGACTCAGTGCATTTGCCCATTTCATGATGGGTGATTTATGAGCATACCTGCCCACACCACACTAAGTGTTCAGCAGTTTTTGACTAAAAATAGCATACCCCAGTGCCCCACCCTCCCTATTCACTAGATCTCTCTTAGGTGACTTTTTTTTTTGTTTCCCCCAATAAAAAAAGTTCTCAAAAGGAAATATTTTGCCAATGAGGAAGAAGTGAAACCAAAAAAATGCAGAAGCACTGAAAGACATCAAAATCAATGAGTTCCACCCTGGCTGGTGTAGCTCGGTGGATTGAGTGCAGGCTGTGAACCAAATGGTTACCGGTTCGATTCCCAGTCAGGGCACATGCCTGGGTTGTAGGGCAGGTCCCCAGTGGGGGCCACGTGAGAGTCAGTCACACATTGATGCTTCTCTCCCTCTCTTTCTCCCTCCCTTCCCCTCTATAAAAAGAAATAAAATCTTTCAAAAAATCAACGAGTTCAAAAACTGTTTTGAACAGTGGAAAAAAACATCTTGATAGGTGTATTGCATCAAATGGAGAATACTTTGAAGGTGACTGAAATTTAAACACATAAGAATAAATATACAATTTTTGTAAATAAATTCTGGGGGTGTTTGGGTCCCCCCTCATACGTGTACTAGTGTCCATAATGCCTTGCCCAGAGATCCAGAGATTTAGCCTTTGATTTCTTAAGATGTTTTTTTCCCCTCAGAATCACACTTGACTCATGTCTGAATTTATATATAAATACAAATTTAAGAATAATAAGAATTGTCTAATATTGCAAAACGTTTCTTAGCCACTTTGACAACCATTGCAAATACTGGGGGAATTCACGAGTACTCCAGAACCACCTTTTGGGTTTGAAAAAAAGAAAGAAAATAGAAATTGAACCCTCAGCACTTCTGGCCAAGTATAAGGATCGATTGGATTCAACCTATCTGAAACAACAGATTTAACAAGTCAGTCCTTTGAGTGAGCTCTTATCCAAGTCCTTCCTGGCTTTGCACTCTGCAGTCCAAACCAAGCTCCATTTCCATTGAGGGCAGCAGTACCACCCACAGAAGTTCACAGCATTCAGACGCCGTCCTTCTTGTTTCAAGGACATGGAAAAGAGGTGTGAAGTGCTTCCGTGGGGCCCAGATGGTGTCATTCGTCCCAGTAGATGGTTAGGGTTGCAAGCCTCACCGTGTGTACACGTTCCTAACACAACTTACACACATATGTTTACACATTATATATACTTAGTAGAATATTTACACTATTACATATGTACGTTTTATATATGTGTCTTCTTCCTTTCTGTGTTTATAAACTATCTTCTCTGGTAGTGAGAAACATGGCTCTCATTATCTTCAATTTATGTACTTATTTATTCAATGTAGCCAGGGTCTGAAATCATCCAGCCACCTCAGCCCCCCACCCTCTGGCCTCCAGGCCCTCCACCCGGTCCCCCTGCATGGCTCCCTAACCTCCTCTCTGCCCCATATCTCAGCTACCATGCTGACCCTTCTGCTTTGGGAAGAGAAGGAAAGATGGGCCCAGGAGCTTCCCCTGCTTTTTTCTCATAAATTTCTTTCCCTCCCTCCCTTCCTCCTTCCCTCCCTCCCTCCTTCCTTCCCTCCCTGCCTCCCTCCCTTCCTTCCTTCCTTCCTTTTTTCTTTCCTTCTTTCTTTCTTTATCTTTTTTTTTTTTAATTTTACTTATTTTTAAAGAGGGGGAAGGGAAGGAGAAAGAGTGTGAGAGAAACAGATCGGTTGCCTCTCACACACACCCAATTAAGCACCTGGCCTGCAACCCAGGCATGTGCCCTGACTGGGAATGGAATCTGCAACCTTCCGGTTAGCAGGCCAGCACTCAATCCACTGAGCCACACCAGCCAGGTGTGGCTTTCTTAATATAGTGCATTATAAAGCCAATTAAATGTGGTTCTTTCTTCTAGTTGTTTGCATTCTTGAAAAGCAGGATCTCCAGCCTTCTTTGATGAAAAAGAGTTACTTCTCATTGCTTAAAAATACTGAAATATTGAATGATCAAGGCAAAGTGTATGTGATGATTTCTGGGGTGACTCTTGAGAACGGGGTGCACCCACTGCTTCTGCTGCAGGTGCTTCTCTTGCAGCCTGTGCCCCATCAGCTGGGAAAGGTCCGCATGGAGGAGAGTGCAGGGGTACTGAGCACCCATCCCACCAGCTTCCTGTAAGTTATCCCTGTGGATTTTACCTTGCAAGTTGTCACACAGAAAGTAGACCAGGAGACACTCAACACATTTATCAGCTAGATTTATATTTTTAAAATGTGTATGGTTGAGAGGAAATTTTGTGAAATAACTTTTTAAGAAAAGAGTAGAATTTTTTAATGTTTTAAATTTATACCCTTTCTTATATGAAAGAATTTGAAAGTCTTACAGAGATAAATGTACAAACTTAAAAAGAAAATAAATGAAGCACTGGGGAAATAGAAAAACCAGAAGCTAGAAGGAAAAGCATACAGAAAGGAGGTGCACGGTTGTAGGCTGCTAGTTTGTTGCTGAGTTTCTTAGAAACCCAAGGAAAGAGGGAACCCTGATTTGCGGTGACAAGATGAAAAGAAGCCAGTTACTAATGAAACACACAACTCTTCCTGGGAGTGAAACATTAAAAAAAAAGTCTCCCTCAGGAATATGAAGGGAACAAGGGATACGACACGAAAGTCATTATATAAAGCAAATAAAATATGGCCGAATACCCCACAGCACCCAATAGGTTAACTCTTCCTCTTTAATTACTCATAAAACATACATTTATATTCTCTCTGCAATATGGAGTCAAAAACACAGCATTACGGTTAGATTTCAGTGTATGTAAAGTTGTGCCTGTGCCAAGAAAGAGGATTGGACTGTGTGTTAGAGTGATAAAACGTAAATGAACCTCAGAGATGGTGATACTGTGTTGTCAGTGATGGAGTTTATGGTGATAACTAACTGGTGTCTACTAACTCAAGTGTCGAAGATGCGCTGTGAGCAAGAACAGCTGGGATCAGCTTCTTTTCCCAAATGTATGCCTTTAATTTACTTTTTCTAAGAGAATGGTCGTGGGTATTGCTCCTTTTTTTTCCAGGCTGGTTCATGGTCAGAATGACGTGGCCGGTATCAGTACCCTGGGCTTTATTGTGGAAGAGGAGAAAAGGGAAGGAAATGTAGGTTTCCGCCATAGAAAAAGTTTTATGTTTCAGAAGAAAGTTCTGCTTTTCTGGTTCTGTGTAATCATCACGTTAGATGGAAAGGAAACAGGAGGTCTTTCCACTGAATTCATGGAATGTTCAAGTTCCAGTCCTTGAACTTGGCCATGACCTTCAGCAATGTTCAAGTCCCTTGGTGGAAAACAGGCTCAGATCTGCTCTCTTATGCTGCTTTTCCTGGCTGCCAACACACAGTGGATTTTCAGTGTTGTATTCTCTCTTCCTGAAAGTTTATTTGGATGACTGAGCTTGCCACTGAATTGTCTTTGCCTGTATATTGATATCCATGTCAAAAATCAGCTTAATACTGTGGAAAATATTTTCCCTAAGCAAATTACAGTACAGATGGTCAGTGTTGAAGTGTGCAATGTTGATGCCCCCCCCATTGAACTTGCTCAGATTGAATGAGATACTTACTTTTTTATTTGATCGATCCCGAAAGATAGCCTGGTTATGGTAGTTTTATGATGTGGGAATTAGTTTGGGGACAGTAAGTCAAGGGATTTATAATAAATTAAATTGACATGTACTTGATAATCTATGTGCAGGGTATTATATTAGAAACTGTATGTGGGGTTGATGCTCGCACAGCGAAAGCAAGATTTGGACACAGTCAGTGGAGTGACAAGACTGTAGGAAAGGTCGCATGGAGAACACAGACCTGCCTTTGTTCTGTCCTTCCTGCCACATCCTCGCTCTGTGACCTTAATGAATCCACCACCGCTACCGCTCCTACTGTTGGGAGTAGCTGTCTGTGGATTTGGAAATGAAAGCAAGTGGGAAGAGACCTGGAGCAGTTTGGCTTATTCTCAGTGATTTTCCCTAGTTTGTCCGTACTGGCTCCTAGTGATATCTGTGTGTCATTTCAGGCACTTACAGGCCATTCCTTTAAAAATTTGTTCTATCAACTTCTAGTCTTTAATCAGGTAAAATTTTTTAAACTTTATTTAATTTTTGAATAGGTAATACAATTCACGTGGTTCAAGATGTAAAGGGCACAGTGAAAAGTTGCTCCCAACTTTTGAGCAGCCACCCGTTGACCACTGTGTGGTGATCTGGTGTCCCTTCAGAGCTACCCAGTGTGTCGGGGAGCAAATGTGTGGCCTCTTCCCTTTCTGTACACACGTGGTGGCATAAAGGGACACACCATTCTGCACGAGTGCTTTTTCTTTGCACAGTGTATTTTGGAGACCATTCCATATCAAAGAGCCCCTCATTCTGGTGTATATGTCTCTCTGCCTTTGTTTCGTCATTTCTCAGTGGTCATGATAGCAGTCCATGGCCTCATTCACCAGTTATCGCAGCATTGGGGGTTGTAATTTCCTGGGCCGGGACATTTAGGCTCATTGGGTGATCTTCTTGGACATCGGTTTCCTCTTACTACCCTCTTTACAGGGTATAAACCATTTTGGGGTATACATGCGTGAGAGAAGACAGAAATACAGGTAGAGCTGCAAGGACAGCCAGGTAGCTTTTGTCCTTACCCTTTTCAGTACACCTTAGCTCCTTTGCAGGTTTAGCTTTCCAGACCATTTTCTGATAGGTTTCAGCCAACCTCATATTCATCCACAGCTGTATGTCCTATTTTTCAGTTTTTATCCATTCCCTCATGTTTGCCTGAGCACATTGAGGACAATGCGTACAGTTGCTTTAGGAACCTCCATCAGTGTCCATTATCCACTGGTGGTCAGAATCTGCCCCTTGGCAGAGCATCATGTGTGAATTTGCACAAGCTGCTTAGCCTCGCTGAGCCTGTTTCCTTATGTGTGAGATGAGGTTAATCACACCCTTCTCAGGAGCTGTCGGATGAAATGGAACAGCATATGTGAAGAACCAAGAGCAGAACCAGAAATGGAGATACTTCTATAAAATGAGATTTTCCTCTCAAACCATCTTCCTAAACAGAATCTCCTACTTAGACAATTTAAAAAAATCCACCTGCCTTAGACTCAGGGCACCCTGCCCAGACTCTCTCAGCTTTGCTTTCCTAAAATGGCACTTTTTTTCTCCAAAAGTTTTCATCACTTGGACTTGGTCAACCAGTTCCTTTTCTGGTCAAAATTAAACTTTTCCTTTTGGTTCCAAGAGGTAAAATTAGGTCCAGGTTTTGACTTAGTATATGGAAAAATGTGCTAGTAACTACACAGGTTCAGAGAGGTGTGTCACAGGAAGGAATTCCTGGCTATCACTGGAGAGGTATTCATTCCGTGCTGAACAACTCCTTCGTGGCAATGCCGTAGGGCAATAGGATTAGATTTTCTTGGAGTCCTTTCTAACTCTGAAGGCATTGCTTTTAAGGTCAAAGACCTTTTCTTTGACATCTTCTCTTGTCTCCTTCCATGTGGCAGACACTATTCCAGGCCCTGGGATTACAAGATAGACAAAGTTCCTGATGACTCCCAAGCCTGCACCTCTGTACCAACTTGCACCCTGCTTTCTGGAAACACTCCAACTTTGCTGAAATGCCCTGTGGTTGTTCTGCATGTGTGCGCATCCATTCATTCCTTTAACAAGTACTTAGAATATCTACTGTTTTCCAAGCATCTTTCCAGGTGCTAAGGATGCAGCAGTTAACAAAACAGTGGACGCCCTGCTCTTCTGGATTTTTTATTGCATTCTCATTGAATTGCCTAAATGACACTCACCACCCTCGTTGCAGAATTGCTTAACTGCTTCCATTAGCATCTGGACTTAGTGTGACTACAGTGCCATTTTTTCTGTCACCCAGATAAATTCTCTTGTCACTTTTGTCAGCTTCCTCTCCTTTAACGTGTAATTGTCTTTTCCGGCTGCATCTTTTTCACTTCTTTTTATCTCCTCTGGATTCCCCCAACCCACCCAGCACAGCATCTCTCTCCTAAAGCGCAGAGGCTTCCTGGTTGGAGTTGCGCCGCTATGCATGTTCACTCCACACTCTGGTCCTTTGAGATCGGGATTTGTTTCGGTCAATTAATTAATAAAGTTGGTTAAATCAGGGAATCCTAAAAAATGTAGCATGTATACTTTAAACATTTTATTTTCACTTAAAACATACAAGTGTTTATTTTATTTACTCACCCATTGGGCCAAAGTACTTTCTTAGAACAGATTCGTTGATTGGGGTTCTTCAACCTCTTCCCATGCTTGTGATACATCTTCCATGATTTTCAGTTTTCATTTCCTTAAACAGGAGCAAGAATTTAGGGACTTCAGAAGAGGACTGTATGCAGAATCTTTTCATGTGTTTACAACTATTTCCCTAATCTTTCATAGTTGCTTCACACATTTTAAATTTAATTTTATTATGTATCTTTTAGAGAGAAGGAAAGGGAGGGCAGAGGGGAGGGAGGAGTGTCGATGTGAGGGAGAAGCGTTGACCGGCTGTCTCCTGCACGTGCCTGACTGGCGACCAAACCCGCAGCCCAGGCCTGTGCCCCAACCAGGAATCACACTGGTGGCCTCTCAGTTTGTCAGCAGTGTCCAACCAACTGAGCCACACTGGTCAGGGCCACATATTTTTTAATGGCCCACCTTCACTGAGTCTTTTCAAAGCATTCAGCACGGCTTTTGAAGAAACTGTCTTTCTCTCTGTGCTCATTTCATTGGTTTACATAATAATTAAGTTATATAAATAAATTCACTAGTACAACTAGCATAAACAGGTTTGGAACAAATACACCTGACTCGTGGGAAGCAGACAACCCAAATGGTGGGAGCAGAAGTGCTTAGCTGATCTGGAGAGGAACCTACCAACCAGGAGTGTCCATCTTGCCCAGGGTGTTAGTGTGTTTTATTAAAATGGGGTGTGTTGGTGTTACAGAACAGACCCGGGGTGGGGGTAGTAAACAATACACTATTACCAAAAGGACCCCTCTTTTGTTCCTCCCCTGTACTAGGTTCGCTTTGCCTGCCACCAGGGGAAAAACATCTCTCAATGCCAGAGATTGGTAAAAAGGAAAGGAATTATTTATTTAAAAGTTATACAGATTTAGAGTAATGACTTAATGTCTTCATTAAAATACCAAAGTCCTTTAGAATACCCACAGATGCACACAGTCCTTCCTTCTCCCTCTGCCCAGTCTGGGGTGCCGTATCTCAGGAAAAGAACTAGAAGTCCATGGCTCAGGCAGCCCCTTGGTTCCAGCACCATCAGCTGTGTCACCACCATGATCTCCAGTTAATCCCAAACCATACGGCCCCTTCTCATGGCCCACCAGCGAGAATCCTTTCACCCCTTTTCTTCCAGGCAAAGTCTCTCCTGCTTCCTGAGCCACATGGCAAAAGGGAGCACCTCAAAGCTGCATGGTTCTGACTCTCGCCCAAGCTGTGGGGTTCCCACTCCACCAAAGCCACATGGTCCCCCCTAGGCATGACTGCCTCACCTGGGTTTACCTCCTAGCGCCAATCTTCCTCTTCAGCCCCATTTCCAACTCCTCCCACAATCAGTTACACCTGCCAGCATTCCCACATTTGTCCAGCTCTACTGGGCTGCCATAGTAAGTCCAGGCAGGTGTGGCCCCATGGCATGGAGCCAACCATCTCCAAGCTCTCACACACGCACCGTAACCAGGGGGAGTTGCCTCTCAGTTACATCCTGGGTGGCAGTCACTTCCATCCCCCTGGCTCAAAGCATGGCCATAGCTATTTAACATATCTATGAAACCAGTCAAAGGTTATAGATATGTTAAATGACCATGCCAAAGGTTAGCTGCAAAACTGTTGCTATTCAAAACAACTCTCAATGTCCCTGCTCCATGTGTCCCATCCCCCAGCTCAGACTTGTGGGGGTGAGGACATCCTATATATATATTTTTTTCCTAATATTTTCTGGACACTCTGAGTTCTGGACCCCATTACAAATCCCTATTTGGGGCCTCCCCTTGGCTGCACCCTGTGGCATTGGTTAATTTGATTGTCTGTAAAATGTTAGGTGGAGGGTGTATAAGAAAGCAGAGTTTGTATCACCAGAGTAATTTTTCTAAATCACAGCTTTCCTCATACCCCTTCCGTGCTCCAGCATCTCCGGGCACTCCTCGCTGGGTAAGGAACTGAGGCCAAACCTCTGCCTGGGGTTGGTGAGGTCCCACTGCAGCCCATCTCCATCCCCTATTCATGCCTTGAGCCCCAGTCCTGGGCCACAGAGTGGCTTATTCTTTGAAAACACTCAGGACTATTTCATAAGAAAGCCCTTGTTCACTCTGATGAACAAAGACACAGCTCTGCTGCTGGGGCCTGCCAGTCAGGGATGCATGTGTTCCTGCCGCGCACGTCCCTCCCACTGCCCCTGCCTCTCCTGCTACACTGGACACCAACAGAAAGGCTGTTCACCTGGAAGGGAGCTCCAAGCAGCACCTCCTTCAGAAAGCCTGTCTCGATCTCACAATAGGACATGCTTTCTCCTTTCAGAGATCCTCTGTAGCACTGCATTTGCATTTCTGTTCAGATGCTTCCATATCCCACCTTGGACTGTGTTTCTAGCCTTGAAAACTCTCTGTTGCTTTGGGTGGAACCCAATGTGTTGGCCCTGCTGGGCAGCACATTCAATAAGCAAGCACATGCTGAATATGGGTGATGACTCTCTTTTTTCTCTTTATCTCCTCTTCTTCAGAGCCCTTGTCTTTCTGGCCTTTATTCCTGACAGCAACCCCCGCCCCCTCCCCCAGGCTTCATTCATGCTAATTGATTCAGGGTGAGAATGGGGCTCTTTTTAGTCAGGAAATAATATATGATCTTTGAGCCACATCCATTTATCTCTCCTGACTTAAAAAATAGCTTTATTGAAGTATAATTTATGTATTATAGAATTCACCCATTTAAAATGTGAAATTCTATGATTTTTAGCAGATTTACTAAGTTATAACTATCCACAACTAAGTTTTAAAACATTTCTATCACCCCTTAAAGATGCCTTGTCCCATTTCCAGTGGGCACGTGTCTCACCCCCAGCTCCAGGTAACCACGCATCTGCTTCCTGGCTTTGTAGGTCCTCCCTCGACTTTTCCTGTCACTTTCTCAGCACTGCAGTCTTTCTTTAGGCCAATAGACATGCTATTTGCCTGAAGTACTTTACTTTCGATTTCGTTACTAATCTTTGTTACCCTCTTGTATTCTTTCTTCTCATGGTCAAATTTCTTTCGGTTTTCTTTGTGTAAATCTAGTCTCTGTTTAGTAAGTTCGACTTTGGCTTATTGAGAAAGTTGAGGTTCCCTCCCTTCTTTCGAATGATGTCATGTACAAAACAAATATTGAATTTTATTTATTGAATAAAGTAATCTAAGCCCCTCCAAGGCATGGAAAATCTCATCTCCTGATATACTCAGTATAGTGCACATAAAGCCACTTTAATGATTATTTTTGGTAAAAATGACAATGGTTTTATTAAAATGATCAATGCTTGATAGCTTAAAATTTTCAGATAATGAAGACAAGTACAAAGAAAGTTAAAGCATGATCCAGAACACCAACTCTTAAAAGCAAACTGTTAAACCTAGATCGATGGTGATTATCTTTCCATACGTCTCTATCAGCGGTTGATAAAGCTATAAAGACAATTACTGATATAGTTGCCAAGGTGGGGGAGGTAGCTTTGGTTGTCATAGGAATCCGAGCCAGACATGGACATCATTGAGAGGAGGCCTGTAGTTCTCATGAACCTTGTACTCTAGAGGAGAGACAATAAACCAGTAAACAAGTGAGTATATAGTATACTAAATACTAGTATACTATAAATACTAAGTGTCGTGAAGGTCAACAAAGCAGAGAAGTGCATGTGTTGAAGTTCTGGTTTACAATTTAATGTAGTGTAACAAGAGAAGCCCCTCTTAATACAGTGACATTTGGCCACAGACCTCAGAAGAGAGAGAGATCCTGAATCATATGGCCTATGTCATATAGGAATATGGGGGAAGAGCATTGCAGGCAGAAGGAACAGCCAGTGTAAAGGACTTTAGGTAGGAGCATGCTAGAAGATCAATGTGAGCCCTGCCTCCTTACAACTTAACAGGTGTGCCAAGACAAAGAAATAGGGCCCAAATGAAAGAAAGACCGAAACTCCAGAAAGAGAGCTAAGTGATGAGGAGATAGACAACCTATCTGATGCAGAGTTTAAAGCTCTGGTAATCAAAATGCTCACAGAACTGATTGAGCTTGGTTGAAAAGTGAAAGAACGAATGAAAGCTACCCAAAGTGAAATAAAGCAAAATATTCAGGGAACCAACAGTGACAGGAAGGAAACCAGGACTCAAAATCAACGATTTGGAACAAAAGGAAGAAATAAACATCCAACCAGAACAGAATGAAGAAACAAGAATTCAAAAAAGTGAAGAGTGGCTTAGGAACTTCTGAGACTTCTTTAAATGTCCCAATATCTGAATTATAGGCGTACCAGAGGAGAAGAGGAAAACCAAGACATTGAAAACTAATTTGAACAAATAATGAAGGAAAACTTCCCCAATCTGGTGAAGGAAATAGACTTCCAGGAAGTCCAGGAAACTCAGAGAGTCCCAAAGAAGTTGGACCCAAGAGGAACACACCAAGGCACATCATCATTAAGTTACCCAAGATTAAAGATAAAGAGAGAATCCTAAAAGCATCAAGAGGAAAGGAGAGAGTTACCTACAAAGGAGTGCCCATAAGACTGTCAGCTGATTTCTCAAAAGAAACCTTTCAGGCAAGAAGGGGCTGGAAAGAAGTATTCAAAGTCATGAAAGGCAAGGACCTATATCCAAGTTTACTTTATCCAGCAAAGCTATCATTTAGCATGGAAGGGCAGATAAAGTGCTTCCCAGATAAGGTCAAGTTAAAGGAGTTCATCATCACCAAGCCCTTATTATATGAAATGTTAAAGGGACTTAACTAAGAAATTGAAGAATATAAAAAACTATGAACAGTAAAATGACAACAAACTCACAACTATCAACAAATGAATCTAAAAAAAGAAAAACAATGAAAACAAAAACTAAGCAAACAACTAGAACAGGAACAGAATCAGAGAAATGGAGATCACATGGGGGGTTTTCAGTGGGGATGGGGAGGGGAGGAATGGGGGGAGGGTACAGGGAAGAAGAAGCATAATTGGTAGGCATAAAATAGACGGGGAGAAGTAAAAAATGGTATAGGAAACAGAATTCAAAGAACCTATGTATACAACCCATGGACATGAACTAGGGGAATGCTGGAGGGATGGGGGTACAGGCAGAGAGGGGATAAAGGGGGAAATATGGAAAACTGTAATAGCATAATCAAAACATACTTTAAAAATAAGTAAATAAAACAAAATAAGATCAATGTGAGAGGGGGAAAGTGAGTCCACTGATGGGGGGTAGGGGTGCAGGGGGGGAAGATTATTCAGGGCCTTGGGGGCCATTGTAAGCATTTCGGATTTTCCTCCCAATGAGACAGAAAGCCATTAGAGCATTGTAAGTGGTATGATTTCACCTAGGTTTTAGAAGCATCGCTGTTATGTGAAGATTAGACTACAGAAAGGCAGGGATGGAGGAAGGTAGACTGTTTAGGAGGCAGTTGCAGTAATCCTGATAGATGATAACCATGGCTTGGACCACATAACAGCAGTGGACGTGGTGAGAAGTGCTGAGATAGGGGGACATTTACAATACATATTCCAATATATTCCATTTATGGAGATGGAGAAGACTATATGCAACATCTGCAGAAGAAAAATTAAGACTGGTTTTGTTCCAGTTAAATTGGAGATGCCTATTGAGACATCTAAGTGGAGTGTCAAGAAGGTAGTTGGGTAAATGAATCTGGAGCTCAGGAGAGAGGACCGAAGATATATTGGTGGTATTAAAAGCTACAAGTTTGTTGTGATGGCCAAGTTAGAGAAGAGATGGCCAGGCTGGACAGAGATGACTGAGCTTTCGGGCACTACAGGGGCTGGAGGTCAAGGAGATGAGGAGAAACCAGTAACAGGAACTGAGAAGAGGTGACCCAGGATGTGGGCAGAAAACTAGGAGAGCGCGGTGTTTTAGAAGCCAAGTGATCGACTGCTGTGAGGAGTCGAGGGTGGTAAATGGTGACCTACGATGCTGATAGGTAAGGCGAGAACTGAGAATGGACCACAGGGCTCGAGTGATGCGGGAGGTGGAGCCACTCATTCCACTCATGATTTTATTAAATATTTTTTCACAACAAGATTTAGTTGTGTTTTTTACTGTAAGATTAACTATGACAGTTTGGGGTAATTTTCATCAGTAAGTCATTTCTGATAGCAGCAAAACAGTTACCACTTAGGAATGGTACGGGTTTTTATTAGCGGTGGTATCATCTTGAATAATCGACAGTCTTTGTGAAAGCGTTGTTTTCTTCATCTTCTGAGGAGTTCCTCGTTTGCCCATTGATTCATTCACTTCTTACGCCAAAAACCGTTAATAAGCACCTGTCCTATGCCGACCCTAGGCTTTCCTTGTCCTCACAGACTTAATTCGGGCGCAGGATTTCGCCTGTCAGGTGGCGCTAGGCTTCAGCCTCCCGCAGTTGGATTTTTCCAGCCCTGTCCAGCCGCAGTGCTCGGCGCCTGCCCGAGGCCCGAAGTCCGTCAGCGGTGCGTCCCCCGCCCCTCGCCGGGGAGGGCCCGGAGACAATTCCGAGCGCGAGGCGGAGGAGAGGGGCGGGCGGTATGCAGATGAGAGTGGGCGGGCCGCGCCTGGCGGGCCTTGGGAACCGAGGTGGGCGGGCGGCATGCAGATGAGGGGGCGGGGCCCGCCTGCGCGGCTTGGAGCTACTCCGCGGGCGGCCGCGGGGGACTGGAAAGCGCCCGGCCTTTTCTTTGACTGGAGCGGACCCGCCGGACGCAGCTGCCTCGCCAGCCGGAGCCGGCGCGAGCTGCAGCGCGTTGGACACCGTGTCCGAGGCGGGCCAGCCGGCAGCTGCCGAGTCGGCTGAGCATGGGCAACCACTCCGGACGGCCTGAGGATCCCGAACCAGGTCTGTGCGATGGGCGGGGGTCGCGCCGCGCCCCCTCCCTGGCCGGGCGCCCTTCCCCCACCCGCCTCCCGGGCCGGCGGCAGCCTTGCAGCGTGCGGGCGCCAAGGGGGCGAGTGGAAAGGTGAAGTTCCCGGGATGTGAGTCTTGCCTTTGGAATGCGCTAATGGGGTTGTGAAATTACCTGTGCTGCTCCGTCATAAGGAAATGCCACTCACTATAATCTCGTACCTGGAAGCCTTGGGTCGGACTGGACGCAGCGATGGGGGCGGGAAGGGGCGCGTAGGCCGGGCGTGGAGGGGGTCGGGCGGCGGGGGTCTTCTGTAAAGATTTAATGCTGGTCTCCGACTTGGTCCTCTTGTCTGCCGCCTGGAGAGGGGGTCTTGTAAACTGTGTGCAGGCAGTTCTCGCAGACTTTCTAGGCATTTGCAACGGAAAGTGTGCCTTGGCGGTTGTTTTCTGGTTCATTGTCCGTGTTGCAGCGCATCATTTACATACCACACACTTTCTGCAGTCCCGTGGAGGTGATAACCCGCCAGCAGACTGTTACTCACGGTCGGACCAAGGACTTGATTGCGACTGTTTCATACCCAAAATAGCCTGTGCTTTTTCTGGGATACCCAAAACTTTTCCGGTTTATAACATTTTTATTTTCTCAAATTAAGCGAGTTTGTTGAAGAGTCAGCTAGGCTCTAGTTTTCATCGTGGCTTCTAGCACAGATTTAAATGCTGATAACCACAGGGTCTCATTTAAAAACAGAACAGAACTTTTCTATACTGTCACGTGAAGCAAATGAGATTTTATTTAGCCTCAAAAATTGCGTCTTGACTGACTGGGGAGAGATAATCGACCTAATTAAATGCAGGAGTCCTGGGGTGGCAGGTGACAAGTCACTGTTTTTTATGACAGAGCCAGAACTCTCAAACATTTTTGAGGGAGTAACTTTTAAATTTGCATTGAATGAGGAAATGAGGTTCTGAGAGGTGGAGCAGTTTGTCCAAGTGACTTACTCGTTGAACTCACCTCCCAGGGCCTCAGCTGTGGGTCTTGGCAGGGAGGCCAGGCAAGCGCGGGCCATATCCTTGGGGCTGGGCTGAGCTGAGGCGGTGCCACCCTGGCACTTGTGGTACATTGGACTGGCACAACACCAGGATCAGAAGTTTTGCCACATGGGAATCCTGTGAGGAAAAGTTTTTGAGATGGGGTGACTGCATGGATTACATAGGGGTTACTGTCTGAATTACACAGCACTTACCCAAACTACTTTGGGGAGAATAACTAATATTTGTAAAAGGATGTCTTTGTCATAAACAGCGCTGTGATAAACTATTAGGTAAATGATATGTAACATTTTAAAAACAGCTTTCATTAGTACACAACTGCGCAGGTATTGTGAAAACCCCTGTGAATTATTTCCTGTGTCAATATTGGGAAGAAACTGTCCCTCTTCTTAGAGCTTTTAAGAGTTACTCGGGTGCTTGTGTTCCAATTTTAAGTGACCGTGCTTTTTAATGTGCTTTAATGGATAGGAGATGAAAAGAAGACTTTTATGCCAGTGACTTATTTTACTGCATTTTTCAAAGAGTGCATTTCATATCATCTCAGGCTAAAAATCTTAGGAAAGACTTTGAATGCTGCACTATCGTTGGTTAAAAGTGTGAGTATAATTTTCATTGGTCTCTTAATGCTGTGATGAAATGCTATCGAGTGCATCAGTGAGATCCTGGAAATTAGCGTTTTGGTAAAGATGAACTTATCTTCAATCTGCTCTGCTATGGGGGCTGGAATAAGGCAGCTGTGCATTGGATTAGAATCAGAAGTGCATCAGAGCAAGGGGCCCAAGGATTAGTGGTACAGGTGAAGGGAAAGTAGAGAAAGGCTGGATGAGGCAAGAACAACACTCCAGTTTGACTTTCCCAGTTTCTGTATTGTGTCAGTTTTGTTCTTTGAGACACAAACCCTTAAACAGAAGTAGGAATGAATGAGGTCTATTAGAGAGTAACACCTGAGAAAGACAAAAGGGGTGAGAGTAGAATTGGGCCAGGAAAGCTGTGCCAGGGGGTGTCCAACCTGCAGCCCACAGGCCACATGTGGCTCAGGATGGCTATGCATGCAACCCAACACAAAATCGTAAATTTATTTAAATCATTATGAGATTTTTTTTGTGATTACTTGTCACAGTATATTTAATGTGTGACCCAAGACAATTGTTCCAGTGTGGCCCAGAGATGCCAAAAGGTTAGATACTCCCTGCTCCAACACTTAAGAAAGGAAGAGGGGAAGGCAGCAGGTTTGGGCAGGGAGAGCCTCAGATAACCATGAAGGTCTGCTGAAATCTTGGCCCACTGATTAGGGAGTTTCAGAGCAGGCTCCCCGTTAGAGGAGTCCCAGATCTGGCAGAAATGGCCAGTCCTGGTCCTCTTGTGGTCAGTCACTGCTGGAGGCTACCTGGAAAGAATGTGCCTTCAGCTCAAAAGCAAGTTTGAGTCCTGGGATCCTGGTGGCCCCGGATCCTGGGATCCAGCTGGAGGTGTTGGCTAATTGCAGTCCTTGCAGCTGAATGCTAAGTTCTTTCTCCTGTAGAGATTCAAGTGACACACCTCATGGCTGGCTTCCACAGGACCTCAGTTTCTTGGGCAGGAGTGGGGTGGTCTATTTAAAGGGTAAATGAGGTAAAATCCCCATCTAAGGCCTCCCCCCTTTGCTTAAAAGAGTTGGAAGTGCCCAGTCTCTTCCAGATGGAAGCTCCTCCTTCCCTTTGGGGCACCTGAGGCGGTAGACAGGCTCTCAGCTGCTGCCTCTTTCCTAGCCCTGGAATTGGCAGTGGGAGCAGCAAGATTCCTCTTTGGTTGTGTCTAAGAACCTCTGAGTTGGGTCACTGTGACTTTACTGTGGTATTGCAGAGTGGACAAGAGAAATGGGTCAAGTAAAAGACATGGACATTTGCATAATTGAGGGCAGCTGGCATCAGAACATGAGCACATCTCTTACTTAGAAAGTCCCAGTGAACAGTCCTTCAATTTCCAAGCAGGCTGTCCCGTGTTTGCACTGTCAGAGCGGGCTGCTGGCTGTGGTCATGCAGGTTGTGCTCTGTAGAAAGACCTCTGGGAGGAGGAGTGAGCGGGTCCTGCTGGGGTTGTGTCGTTCCAGAGGAAGGGGTGCCATTTTGCACTTGTGCCTTTTTATAGTCACACAAAAGTGCCAAGAGGTGGGCTTAGAAGTCTTTCTCCACTGTCACTACTAGCTCCTCACTATTTGGTTTAAATTTTCATGTATGTGTTTAAACAGTGACTTCAGATATGAAACAGAAGTAAAAGCTTTTCCTGTATTCCCTCAGGTCCTACTCTGTGCTGTGGTCAAAGAAGAATCCCAAAAATAGGCACTAAACGTTGATTTAGTCTTCATGTCATAGTCTAGTGTGAGTCGATGGCAGTCTGGGGAGTTGCAGGTGTTAAGAGTTTCAGGCTGGTGAACTGGTCTTCAATGCCTGGCTTCCAAGTCGCACTGGATCTGCCAGCAGTCAGGAGAATAGAACAGGCACGCGGAGGATCCTGCAGGAGGTGTTGGGAGCTTGGCCTAGACATTGTGCCAACAGTTTCTACCCACGTCCACTGGCCTCCATGGTCATTAGTCTCCCCTGAGTGCTAAGGACTGCAAATTGTCTCTGTGGAGCCCCAAGCAGAGGACGACATGGATGGGTTCTGGTGAATGCCTCATTTCTTTCCAGACACGACTACGGTCAGCCACATTTGTGTCAGTATTTTATTACAAAAGTTTTAATCAAAAATTGAAAGACACATATAGTAAATAGCCACATGCCCACCACTGAGATTCTGCAATTAATATTTTTGCTTTATTCATATATCTATCCATCTATTTGTTCTTCTCTCCATTCATCAGTCCATTTTATTTTTTACATATTTCAAAGAAATAGTGGTTGTCTGGTAATTCTCTATTATATGCTTTATCTATACTCTTCTTGATTTATTGACTTTTGAGGCTATCTACCAGCCCTTATTCTGAAATTTTTGCTAGTACATTCCTCTCACCACCCTCGGATTTTTGCAGGTCATGCTTAAATTTTCTCAATTTCTTGTTAGTATAGTAAAGTGCTAATGATGTAATGCAGGTGATGGATATATAGTTCATTGTAAAAATTTTTCAAGTTTGTTGTATGAAATTTTTACTTTAAAAAACTTAAAAATTTTAAGAAAATCTATCACTTACTCCCTGTATTTCTTGACTAATCATCTTGCCTAGGTAAATGAGGAGATGCTTTCCCTAAATTTCTTCTGCCTTTTCTGCCAGCATCCTTCACACCCTACCCCAGTCTGCCTCTTGGCCTTTTACATGGCTAGAACATTTTGTTTTGTAATGAGTATTATTAAATCTTCTGTGCATTGTTTATAGGTTGATTCTAAAAATTGAAAAACGGTTAGCATTTAAAATATTAGGATCCTCTAGGTATTATTTACTGAAGAATCAGGTAGTGCATTGAGGTTTACAGAGAAGGAAATGTAATCTTACATTGCTTAAGTTGTGGTCTGTGGCAGACTATTATTTTAAAAGAAAAACTAGAAGGAGTAAGGAGATCTGAAAGGAGTTAGTACAAGTGTCATAATTATTTCCTTTTCAAATTATCTTAATATGCTTTTAACCTGTTATCTAACTTTTCAATTTTATAGATTGTTACAGAGAATTATTTTCTTCTTGAAGACAGAAAGCAAGGTGGTTAAGAGTTTGGGCTTTGGAGCCAGACTGCCTGTTCATAATCTCAGTTTTGTCACTTTGTAGCCCTGAGACTTTGGGTGTGTGATTTAAGTGCTTTGAGCCTCAGCTTCTTCAGCTAGAAAAGGGCATGTTATATAACGCACCTCCCAGGAGTGCTGTGGTGATTCATAGGTTGAAAGGTAAAGGGTCAGGTCAGGCTCACACATGGAAAGCCATCCATGTTACTATTCCCAGCCTCTCCTCTGACTTCATGTCTTAGTTTGGACTTGGTTGCCTTTTGGTCCTATCTCACTTTCAGGTTAGCACACTGCTCTGTGGGTCCCTGTTCCCTTTTTTTATATTTCCTTTGCTTTGGCTGTAGTGTTTCCAATGATTCTCTAGGTCACCAAACTTGTATATATTCACCTTTTTCTTCCAGTTTTCATTTTAAAATGAATTTAAATTTTTTTATTAACTATACTTTCTATTTCCAAAATATTTTTTGTCCCCTGTTTTTTTCTTTTTCACAGAAGTTTGGGGCTAAGTGAAGGGGGAGAGGTGTGGAGTTGGCTGGAAGACTTGAGTGGATGAGTTAGTGGCTTCTGTTGTCTGTTAGTTTCAGATTTTAAGAATTCATCAGAATTCTTACAGTATTAACTGAGAGGAGAGTATAGTATGCACTTTTCTCATACATATTTTGTTCCATAGAAGAATTTCAAGTAGAGCTAGTGTTCTGAGAGGCATACTTTGGAAAATATGCCCCTTGGAACTTCCAGCCAAGATGGAGGCTTAAGTAGACACACTGTGCCTCCTCCTCGCACAATGAAACAAGGACAACAACAAATTTAAAAACAAAAAACAATCAGAACTGACAGAAAATCAAATTGTATGGAAGTCCAACAACCAAGGAGTTACAGAAGAAACATTCATCCAGACCATTAGGAGGGGCAGAGATGGGCACCTGGGCTGAGAGGACTTGCAGCAAGGTGGTGGCTGAAGGACTGGATGGGCAAGGCAGCGGCTGGCGGACCCAGCGAGGTGGCGGTGGTGGACCAGATAGTCCCACATTTGCATGTAGATAAACCAGGAGGAACAACTGGTGCAACTGGTGAGCGAGACAGACCACACAACCCAGTGTTCCAGTGCAGGGAAATAAAGCCTCAAAATCGCTCACTGAAAACACCCGTGGGGGTTGAGGCAGCAGCGGGAGAAACTCCCAGCCTCACAAGAGAGTTCATTGGAGAGACCAGCAGGGTCCTAGAATGTACACAAACCCACCCACCTGGGGAATCAGCACCAGAAAGGCCCAATTTGATTGTGGGTAGCCAGGGAAGTGACTGAAAACCGGCAGAGAGCGGAGCAAACAGCGGTGTTCCCTCTCTGATCCCTCCCCAAAAACAGCATCACAATTCGGTGATGTGGGCTGCCCCACCCTGGTGAACACCTAAGGTTTCGCCTCTTACTACCTAACAGGTGCACTGAGACAAAAAAAAATGGCCCAAAGCTCCAGAAAAAAATACAACTAAGTGACAAAGAGAAAGCCAACCTATCAGAGGCATAGTTCAAAACACTGGTAATCAGGATGCTCCAGGAACTCACTGGGTAATTCAACAGCATAAAAAAGACCCTGGCAGCAAAGACCCAGGCAGCATTATGTGAAATAAAGAAAAATCTACAGGGAACCAACAGTGACAGGAAGGAAACTTGGACTCAAATCAACGGTTTGGAGCAGAAGGAAGAAATAACATCCAACCAGAACAGAATGAAGAAACAAGAATTCAAAAAAATGAAGAGAGGTTTAGGAACCTCTGGGACATCTTTAAACGTTCCAACATCCAGATCATAGGGGTGCCAGAAGGAGAAAGGAAGACCAAGAAATTGAAAACTTATTTGATCAAATAATGAAGGAGAACCTCCCCAATCTGGCGAAGGAAATAGACTTCCAGGAAGTCCAGAAAGCTCAGAGAGACCCAAAGAAATTGGACTCAAGGAGGAACACACCAAATCACACCATAATTACATTACCCAAGAATAAAAAAGAGGAGAGAATCTTAAAATCAGCAAGAGGAAAGGAGTTACCTACAAAGGAGATCCCATAAGACTGTCAGCTGATTTCTCAAAAGAAACCTTGCAGGCAAGAAGGGGCTGGAAAGAAGTATACCAGTCATGAAAGGCAAGGACCTACATCCAAGATTACTCTATCCAGCAAAGCTATCATTTAGAATGGAAGGGCAGATAAAGTGCTTCCCAGATAAGGTCAAGGTAAAGGAGTTCATCACCAAGCCCTTATTATATGAAATGTTAAAGGGACTTATCTAAGAAAAAGAAGATAAAAAATATGAACAGTAAAATGATAACAAACTCAGAGCTATTAACAACTGAACCTAAAACAAGAACAAAAACAATCTAAGCAAACATCTAGAACAGAAACAGAATCACAGAAATAGAGATCACATGGAGAGTTATCAGTTGGGTAGTAGGAGAGGGAGAGAGGGGGGAAAGGTACAGAGAATAAGTAGCATAAACGGTAGGTATAAAATAGACAGGGGGATGTTAAGAATAGTATAGGAAATGTAGAAGCCAAAGAACTTATGTGTACGACCCATGGACAACTAAAGGGGGGGAATGCAGGTGGGAGGGGGTGTGCAGGGCAGAGGGGAATAAAGAGAGGAAAACGGGACAACTGTAGTAGCATAATCAATAAAATATGTTTAAAGAAAAAGAAAATATGCCCTTTAAGGTTTAATATATGTACTTATGTATATATAGGTGATCTGTGATAACATATAGTAAAAAAAGATAAGAATATCAGATATATCTGTTACTGTAATAAATGTTATTGAGTAAAGTCTCCATTAAAAAAGAGCCCCTCCTCTAGATTAAGACAGAAAACAATATATATGTTGTAAGAAAGTATGATCAGATGATACTTGATTCAATAAATTGTCAGTTAAAGTTGTGACTGATAAAAGACTAGTTTTTTAGACTTTCAGGTTTAATATTTTGTTACTCTTTATGAGTCCTATAAAATTTATCACTAATGAAGAAGATCTTTGATTAATATTCAGTCCCACTTATAAATTTAGTTAATAAGTTTTAAATATTTTAAATTGTTTTTTAAAAGTCTGATTGACAAACAATTCCAGTTTAGGCCTTATCAATTTCAAAATTATTATTATAAACATGATTCTTAAGTCCTCTCATGTATTCCAAAACACACATGTTCTCTTTCCAAAATTCAAGTATTTCTTTTCTTTTTTTTTTTTTCCTCCCGCCCTCCCGCTCCACCTCACAGGTATTTCTTATTTCATTCTTTTAAATATTTTTCTACTTGATCTAAAGCTTTTTAGGATTAAAAGGTATTTACAGCTCTCTGGACCATGAGGCTTTGGAGGAGTAGGGACCCCTCGGCCTGAGAGACAGAGGCTCTGGACCACGAGGCTTTGGAGGAGTGGGGACCCCTCGGCTTGAGAGACAGAGAGAGGACCATGTGGCTTTGGGTGGCTCCTTTTGCCACATGGCCTAGGAAGCAGGAGAAACTTTGCCTGGAAGAAAAGGGTTGAAAGGACTCTTGCTGGTGGACCATGAGAAGGTGCCACATGGTTTTGGATTAACTGGAGATCGTGGTGGTGACACAGTGGATGGTGTCGGAACTGAGGATCTGCCTGAATCATGGACTTCTACTTCTTTCTCTGAGATATGGTACCCTGAACTGGGCAAAGGGGAGAAGGAAGGACTGTGTGTGTTTATGGGTATTCCAAATAACTTTAGTATTTTAAAGGAGACATTAAGTCATTTCTCCAAGCCTGTATAACTTGTAAATAAGTAATTCCTTTATTTATTTATTCATTTATAAATAATTCCTTTTCACAAAAAAAAAGGTATTTACACAAGTGCTTTAATAAATAATATTGGGATTTCATTCCATATAATTTTGAGGGTGGCCTTCTGTTTGCTGAGGTTTTTGGCAGGGATGAGGATAGTATTCTTACTTTGGACTCCAATATCAATTGGAGCCTTATGTGCTGTGATTGGGGCATATTCTGAACATACTTGGTTTGGGCAATAAAAAAATAATCTGTGCGTGATGAATTTTCTCAGCCTTTACCTGAGGGTGTCTATCTTTTGCCCTCATCCTGATTGACAGCTTCCCTATAGAATTCTAGGTTCAAAGTAACCATGATCTCTCTATAACATTGACTTCTAAACTTGAAGGAGGTGGTCATGATGCCCATGTACCTTAGATTCAGATTATATTTTACTTAATTCTTGTAGCTTCTGAAAGGAGCTTGAGACCTCTGTTTAAGTATCACATAGAGTTTGCACTTCTTTGGTAGTTAAAATATGTAAATATTTTCCCACCTAACTCCAAAGGCCTTTGACTTGATAAATCATTACCTGCTTTTCTTATACTTTCTGTCTCTTAAGGTGGTATCTTTCTGGATAGTAACATAAATGTGTTTTAATGGTGGCTGTCTCTCATGGCTTTGTCTGATGTAAAGGACATTCTGCTGAAACAAGGTATCAGTTAAAGACACATATATACCACAAAGGACCTTGTGTCAGGCAGAGCCTCCTATATTGAAACGAATGGAAAAACTAACGCGTTAAATGAGAGAATTCAACAGTTTGTCTCACGTAAACAATTTTTCTAGGTTGTTCAAGCATTGATCTGTTCTAGACCAGAAAGAAAACCTGATTATAATATGTTAAGGGTACTGGTCATTTTCTGATCATAACACAATGAAATTATGGATAATAAAAGTTGAAACTTTAAAAACTTAAACCATTTGGAAATTTTGACCCAAATAGGAACTTAAAATTATAGTTATAGACTAATAATCAGAATAATAATTTTGAAGTACTTCATAAAGTCACAGATAATAAGCAGATTCATCCCTCTGAAAGCTTTTGTTATAAAAAAGAAAGAATGAAAATAAATGAAGTAATTATTATACACAGAAAACTAGAAAATAAACAATAAAAGAAATCTGGGAAACAGGAGTGAGTTTTCTAAAGGGGCAGATTAATGGGAAGTAAATTGTGACTTGTCTGTTTCACTTCCTCTTACCCTCATCACCCAGCACCTCACCTGACACAGGGTTGGCACTTAGCCGTTGTGTGTTGAATGAATGAACGAATATATGAATAAACAAAAAAGAAACAAAACACTAGAATTAGAAAATCTAAGAGTAGCCCTGGCTGGTGTGGCTCAGTGGTTTGAGCACCAGCCTGCAAACTGGATGGTCACTGGTTGGACTCCCAGTCAGGGCACATGTCTGGGTTGCAGGCTGGTCTCTGGTTGGGGGCATGTGAGAGGCAACCACACATTAACATTTCTCTCCTTCTCTTTCTCCCTCCCTCCCCCTCTCCCTAAAAAACAAATTAAAAATATCTTGAAAAAAATCTAAGAATGGGTTCTTTCTTAAAACTTTGAAGTAGATAAGCTAGTTAGACTAATTTTTAAAAATAACAAAAAATATCCATAATTAGCAATGTAAGCATGTATATAATCACAGATGTTGAGATTTTTTTTTTAAAGAACAAAAAGTAGAGAACTGATAAAATTGAAATTTTCTAGGAAAATGAAACTTCTAAAATCAATTCATGAAGAAATGAAACACTTGGACAGAAAAATAATCTGTTGTTCAAATAGGTTTTCAATTTCTTTCTCCCTTCTCTCCTGGTACTTCTATGATCTGACTATTGGTACGTTTGGTGTTGTCTCAGGGGCCCTTTAAACTGTCCTTATGTTTTGGATTCTTTTTACTTTCTGCTGTTCTGATTGGGTATTTTCTGCTCCCTTATCTTCCAAACTGCTGATTTGATCTTCTGCTTCATCTAATCTGTTGATTCCCTGTCATGTATTCTTTATTTCCATTATTGTATTCTTTATTTCTGAGTGGTTCTTTTTTTCTGGTTTCTGTGTCCTTTATGCTGCCGAAATTCATACTAAGTTCCTTGAGCATCCTTATTATCATTGTTTTGAACTCTCTACCTGGTAGTGTGCCTGCCTCCATTTCATTTAGCTCTTTTTTTCTGGATATTTCTCCTGTTCTTTCATTTGGGGGCATATTTCTTTGTCTCCTCATTTTGGTTGCCTCCCTGTGTTTGTTTCTACATATTAGATAGAGCAGCTACCTCTCCTGTCTTGAGAGAGTGGCCTTGTGTAGTGAGTGTCCTGTGGGGCCCAGTGGCGCAGTCTTCCTGGTCACCCGAGCCAGGTGCTCCAGTGGTGTCCCTCGTGTGGGTTGTGTGTGCCCTCCTGTTGTAGTTGAGCCTTGACTGCTGTTCAGAGTGTGACTTTATATTTTTAAACTTTGAACTTGTCAACTCAGAGAAGTGTTTTGGGGATAGAGAAGACTGGGGTTTCACCTGTTGAGTGTGTTGCCCATATGTGCCTTAGGTATGAGATGTCTAGTCTGTTGAAATCTGTTTTGTGGTTTAAAAATGTTTATATATGGCCTCAGTCAGATGAGACCGGCTGTGTTGTAGTGCCCTAGAAGGAGCATGAAAACATGGAGCATGTTGAAGATCTCAGCCTGACGAAAGCACCTGGATGGGACAGTCCTAGCAGCGCCCAGCAAGTTGGTGCATCTTTACCCTTGCCACGCCCCTTCATGCAATGTCCTTTCCCTCGTTTGTCTGCCACTCCCCACTCAGCCATCAAGGCCGGGCATCCTCCTTCTGCAGCTGAGCAAGAACTTGAGATTCCTTGTAAACCTTACTATGTCCCTGGCTCCTAATACTCTGCAGAGGCCCTAGCTGAAAAGACATTTATTGCATTGATGGCTGCTGTCCCTTGTATTTCCAGGAAATTTTTGAATTCTCAGCAGAATAGGCATGATATTTTAGAACTACAGTGATTGGCCAAAGATTTAAAATTGAGATTAAAAAAAAAATCATTTAACGTTATGAACTTCAACAAAGCTGCTCTCACTGTTTTTCCGTATTCCATGTCACTGCAAATACAACCCCTGTATCCTGGGCCAACAACTGCCCTGGGGGCGGGCACAGGGAACGTGGCCACTCACTGTCACCGTGCACCCCTGGCTGAGAGGCTGGACACAGCCCATCACCCCCATCTTCCTCTACTCTCTCACAGCCCATATCTATTCATAAGTACTCACTCACCATTATCCTCTGCCTCTGTTATTCAGAAAAATTAGGCTTTTCTTCTTGACTCTTTATCCTCCCCTCATTTCCAGCTACTTGTTTCAAATTGAACCTAATTATGGATAAACGGTAAAGATTAGGGGTTATGATAAAACTGGAAACGCAGTCATAAATTTTGATCTGAAACTATATCCAGTAAAGAACTAGTGCCAACAACCCCCAAAGCCCTTGAAAATCCCCTTTGTTTTGTCTGCCAAAGAATTCATCTCGTTCTTCTAATTGGTCTTGCTTTTCTCTCTAGCAACAGTAGCCAAATTAAAAATAAAATCTTGTAAGGTTAAATTATCAGCAATGTAACATTCTGATTTATTAACAGATAAACAAAGAGCCTATTCATAGTGGCCATAGAACTCTTACGAAAATTGCGTATATAGTTTTATTTGGTCTCTTCTGCTTTCCTTTCAGTCTGATTACATTATGCCAAAGTTATGGAATCATAGCTGCAGACTGGACCAAAGATGTGGTAAAGTCTGCAGGTCAGCAGAGGGGGGTGGTCTGAGGGACGGTCTGTGTGAGTGTCCCTCACAACTTCCCTGTCGTTCTAACTGGCAGTGGCATTCGCTTTTGTGCTTTACGCCTTGGTAGGGAATTTCAATCAGTAATTGCAATTAAGAAGGAAGAATGAAAATCAAGAGATAACACTAATTGGATCAGTGATTACACGTTAATGTGAACCTCTTCTTTATCATAAATCCTGGTATCTAGAGCCTTCTGCTGGCCATTTCAGATGCAAAATAGTTCTGAAAGTATCACAGACATCCCCGTTTTGTTTACTCCTTCCCCATCATTCAGGTCATCACTGTCAAGGTCAATTTTGTTACCAGCCTTGACTCCAGGGGTGCCCTAGGGACTTCTCGATGGCTGTGGTCAGTCCACTCTGGGGTCATGCTCGGCAGCGTTCTGGACTTCCTTCCCCATCACCTGCTGCCTCTGATCCGTTCCCTGTATGCCTGGAAGCCAGTCACTAAAGCTGCCAGAACTGTGTATAAACCAGAAGTGATTCTTCTCGTAATAAAACAGTGTGAAGTTTAATTTAGCTTCTCTGGAAACCTCTTGTTCCTGGTTGACAGTATCTCAGGGAGTCGAATGGCTGGTCCCCAGCCTTAGTGCTCCTCTGAGATGCTCAGGCCTCCTCTGTGTCCCGCGACCCACGCCACACTCCCCCTCCTTGTCCTTTGCAGGGGTGTCCCCTCAGCTGACTCCTCTGTAGTTTGACCATAAGACTCATCTCGTCCAGGATAGTCCCAGTTAACATCCATTGGGAGTCAGTTTACACTTATTATTTTTACTCTTAAAAGTGCCGCCATTTGAAATATAAATTATTCTTTCATTCTACTCATCCTTTCAGGCCTCCTCAGCTCAGTTGTTACCTCCCCAGCTCGACCTTTTCCCCACCTAGTAGTTGTCCCTTTCTCCCCCAGGGGGCAAGATCCTTTGTTTGCTGGGGCTATTGAATCAGCCGCTGGGCTTGGTTAGGCTGAGTCAGGGTTGGTGAAAAGTAGAGGAATTTAGGTTTCTTTTGGGAGGAGGACCCATGCAGGCCAGAGGGGAGGCTGTGTAGGGGAAGGCGAGATGAAGCAAGCAGGAAACAGGGAAGAGGAGAGGTGGGAAAGGGCCAGGGCTCCAGGAAGGTTTGCTGATGTGATTGTGTCCCTCACCCCTTGGGAAGGTGTAATCTACTCGACCCCCAAAGGCTGTAAGAGTCAGACTTGAGTCCTTTAGGAATGAGACAGTGTGTATAATGAAGGGACTGGTGCATAGGGAGACTTCTGGTGAGGCTTAATCATAAATGGGTTACACGAAACAAGCAACCTGTTTCCCCCAGGTGACAGGTTGGAATAGTGGACAGAACTGGGGATTCAGAGACAGGGACTCGAGGCTCGTTTCTCCCGTTCTGGCCTTGACGGGTTTCATGATGGCAGAAGGACTTGAGCTGTGTCTGTGATGTCCCTTCCACTGGTCAGAAGTGTATGATTCCGTCGTGTGCTTTGGAGGGGCCAGACTAGATTTGAATTTCTACAGATGACTCCCCCCACAACTGTAGGACAGAAAACTTCCAAATAAGGATACAGAAGCTATTCTGGGAAACAAAGGGGAACAATAACTAAAATACAAACAGCCTTTGCCCTGGCATGAAAAGAATGCAGACTGCTAACTGACCTAAAGCTTTCTGTTTTAGTTCATATTTAGGTGAAATGGTCAGCTTTGACCATTATTTCCAAAGAACTTTCTCCTCAGCCTTTTAAGACATTTGTGTGATATTAAGATGTTATATCATCCTCGAGGGTGCTGTCCCAGGACCAGTACTTAGAAGCTAAATTTAGAAAAATTAATGTAGGCTCACAAATGATTATGGTAGACATTCAGTGAACAACCCTGTCTGATGCTGTCACAAACATGTCTAGGTCATCTCCCGACAGTTTAGCCACCTAAACATAAAGGAATGGTTCCTTGATTACGGTGATCTGATTCACGGACGGCAGTACACTGACTGCCATCCATCCTGTGATTGTCAGGATTGTATCCCGTGTTAAGCGATGTTTGGTATGGAGGAGAACGGACAAAGCTGAATGTAAAACTGAGTGTATACTGATTAAACCTTTGTGGAAGTATAGTCCAGAGGACACAGATCGGTATGGTGTGTCTTCCAACTTTCTGAGTAAGCATTTTTTTTTTAAGATTTTATTTATTTATTTTTAGAGAGAGGGGAAGGGAAGGAGAAGGAGAGGGAGAGAAACATCAATGTATGGTTGCCTCTCACATGGCCCTCACTGGGGACCCGGCCTGCAGTCCAGGCATGTGCCCTGACTGGGAATTGAACCGGAACCCTCTGGTTCCCAGCCTGCGCTCAATCCACTGAGCTTCACCAGCCAGGTGCTGAGTAAGCATTTTTATATTGGTTTTTAGAGAGAGAGAAACATGGATTTATTGCTCCACCCATTCTTGGGTTCATTGGTCGATTCTTGTCTGTGCCCTGACTGGGGATTGAACCTGCGGCCTTGGTGTATAGAGATGATGCTCTAACCAAATGAGCTGCCAGGCCAGGACTTGAGTAGGCATGTTTTGACAAGGCCTGAGCCCTCTCGTGCGTCGTATTTCCTCCCACTCCCTTTGATTCTTTACTTTGCCTTTCACAGGCATTTATTTACCTATCTGGCTTGTAAAAGACAGTTGAATTTTTGACCTCTGACTTAGAAAAAAATAAGATTCATTAAAACTAAGTAAGACTAAATTATAATAAACATTATTTTAAGGTTAGTTAAAATAATTAAATTAACATACTACACATGTGTGTTTAGGTTATAACAGATTGCCCTGGTTGCTTCCCAGGGACATGGGCCTTGATATGGAGATTGGTGTGCAGAAAACTCATGGCGGATGGCGTGGACGCAGTCCCTATGAGGGGTGAAGGCAGAGGCAGGAGGCCGGAGAAGTGCAGTGCGATGCAGTCGCAGCAGCTGTCTCAATCTGTCCCAAGGGGAGCTGGAGCTAGGATGGTCCTATACAGTTGTCCCAACCTGAGGCCACGGGGTCAGACCTTTGTACCTTCCCCCCATCAGCCATGGGAAGGCCTCAGTGGGAAATCTGTTCTCTTGCTTTTCCAAGCAGTCTTTCATTTTCTTTATGAATGTTACTCTGAAGAGGGCGTTCTGATATCCTGAAAGCAAATAAACACCCACTTGTATTTTCTTCCTTAAAAAGTTCACTCTCAGGGATTTGGCTTCGTGGCTGACCACGTGTCCTCCTGCACCCGACTGGTTGACTTGGGAGGTCAGCACCCAGGCCTGACTCACTTTCCGCTCTGTGCTGCTGTCCTGCCAGGGCCTGTTTCGTTTCCCCAGGACCTCTGGCCAGGGCTTCGTGGCCACCCGCCTCCTTTGTGCCTCTGGCAGCACAGGGGATGCTGGGCCACTGCTTGCCCTGCAGAGTGGAGGGTGAGACCTAAAGGCCTTGTAACGTTATGATACATGAGAAATATTTATTTGCTCCCCAGTTCCTGGCACAGAGCTCATAAATCCCATGGAATTTCTGAGGGATAGGGGTAAAAGGAACGTCTTTTGTTACTCATAATAAGCCTCTTTCAACCATATTTGAGTTTATATTCTCAGAGAGTTGGGGCTGGTGGCCAGAGGAGCCAACCAAGTGATTAGAGAGTTGGAACCGGCAGCCCCATTTCTGACCTCTGGGGGAAGGAAAGGAGGTTTGGATGGTGAGTTTAACCAGCAGTGGCCAATGGCTTAATCAATCATGCCTACATGATGTCACCTTCATAAAAATTCCTAACAGTGGGATTTGGAGAGCATTCCAGTTGCCGAGCACGTCAGGGTGCCGGGCGGGCAGCACACTGGAGAGAGTCGGAGCTCCGTGCTGACCCCATCCTCGCCCTGGGCATCTTCCCATCTGGCTGTTCCTGAGTTGTTTTCTCGACCTGTAATCTAGCAAGTAAACTGTTTCCAGAGTTCTGTGAGTCATTATGACAAGTTATCGAACCTGAGGCAGAGGTTGTGGGAACACCGTTTTATAGCTGGTGGGTCAGAAGGACAGTTGTCCACCTGGGACTCGTGACCAGCACCTGACATGGGGCGGTCTTGTGGGGCTGAGTCCGTAGCCTGTGTTAACACCGGGTAGTGGGAGCGTAAGAACTGGATGGTAGGGCACCCAGTTGGTGTCCAGAGAGTTGGAGAATTGGTCAGTGCGGGGAAAAGCCACCCATTTGGTGCCAGAATTTGGTGTGAATACAGTGGAGAAGCAGTTTCTTTTTCAGGCCTCTTGAAGGTCTTGATCCTCTCCTGCATTCTTCTGTTCAGTGCTGGCAGGAGAGCTCTGCCAGCGAAGTGCCCCGTCCAGGGCGAAGTCTCCTGTGGGACTTGTTCACTGTGGGTGCAGCTGCTCTGGGTTGGAGCCGCATGGAGAGGACGGTGGAGTTCCCAGACAGGATCTAGGCATTCTGGGGTTCCTGCCTCTTAGCCCGTCACCAAATTGTTAGAGCCCCTCACCTCCAGCCTCTGACTGGAGTACACCTGCTCCGAGTCAGCCTGGCGTGTGGAGTGCAGGCCTTTGGTGGTGAGTCCAGGGGAGAACTCCTTTTCATTAACTCTGCCTGGTAGTTGGTGATCCCCTGGAAGTCTTTGAACCCTTTCTTTGCTTCATGTTAAGTTTCTCCCATTGCTTTCTTTTTACTGTCTAGCTTCCCTATCAAAATTATATTGGATCTTTTCGTTCTTCCTCCATGTCTCTTAATTTAAAAAAAGAGAGAACAAAACATTGTATTCACCACATTACCCTTTTTCTCAGATTTCTGAGTATATTTCCTTAGTTGTTCTTCACTAACTGGATTTTCTGTAGTGTTCATATTGCTGGTATTTTGCACGCAAAAGCAATCTTTTCTGATGCCAAGTTTCCCTTTTGAAGATATTTTCCTTTCCAATTTTATTGAAAATATGGGTGGGAGACTAGAGATCTGGTTAACACACCGGCCTGTAACACACTGGGTAATGCGGGAGGGAGTGCAGGGCTGCTGCCAGCCCGGGGTCACCCAGCTCTCTCCTGGCAGCGTTCCCAACCTGAAAGAACACCGTGGGTGCTCTGCCCCGGTGCCAAGGGGCCTCAGCCCTGCCCAGCTCAAGTCGTCTTGCCCAGAGCATTCTCTGGGCCTCGGCAAGGGAGGGGTGGGAGCCTGTGTTGGATGCACACAAAGGGTAGGCTCCGGGCAGCATTCCACAGCCTTCCACCTTCCCCTTCTGCATCATGCCACGGAATTTGAGTCCAGGTATGAATCAGATGGCACAGAAAGCAGAATCACACAGGACATGGCACATTGAATACAGCATATTCCTGTAATAAATTCAGTCTGGTTTAAGCCATGTTCAGTCCCCTTGCGTAAATGTGCAAATTCCTGCAAGTCCGTCAGTGTGTAACCCATTTCTGCTGGAGCTGGAACTCCTGCATCGTATCCCAGTTTCCCTGTTCACTAGCTGTGGGGTTGTGCGCTATCCCCACTTTACAGAGGAGAGAAATGAAGCAAGGCATGCAGAAACCAGCGCACTTCCTTAAAGAGGCTCTCAGAACAATGCCGGGAAGGTAATGTGTGAAAAAATGTTAATAAACATGAACTAGAAAATTAACAATAACTATTAACTCCTTTTTATTCCTCCTCTTGCCTCTCATTTTCCTACTTCTTTTCAGTCATTTTCATTTAGGATTGACCCACAATCCACCCCCACTCTCCCTACCTCCACCGCATGCCTGCCCCAAGTTGCTCTTGGTATAGTCAGGGGATTTATTGTTTTCCTATCGCTGCTGTAACAAATTACCACAAACTTACTGCCTTAAAAACAACACAAAGTTATTTTCTTTCAGTTCTAGAGGTTAAAATTGGGGTGTTGACAGGACTGCATTCCTTCTGGGGACTTCAGGATAAATCTGGATTTTTTTTCCTTTTCTTTTTCCAACTTCTAAAGGCCACCATCATTTTAGTTCCTTCTATCTTCAAAGTTTATCTCTCTAGACTCTGGTTCTGTCATCAAGTCTTCTTTTTCTTTCTTTCCTTTTTTTTTTTTTTTTTTAGGTTTTATACATTTCTTCAGAAGGTGATTCAACTATAGAATGAAGCATTTTTAGTATCATGAAATACAATGTTTTCAAATCTTCTTTCCCTACAATTCTATTTATTACAGTTTTTGTGACCCTAAAGAGATGTTCTGACCTGAAGTTTTTCAAGCATTTGGGTATTTTGGATGATGCCTGGTGTGATCAGTAACAAAAGCTGTGTGAAGTAGTAGCTGTGGTCATAAATAACCCTTCTGTAAACTAAACACACCAAGGATTTTCTTTTCTGTACAGGCAGCTGTGAAGTTATCAGGTACTAACTGTCCATCCGAGAGAAACTGGTCAGCTGGTCATCTTTTCCTTGATCAATTAGTATGTCCAGCTGAGACACTGGATAGGCCTTTACATTATGGGTAGAATCATAAGCCTTCCGTTTACTTTCATCTATTCCCTAATATCCACTTAAAGGCTTTTTTTGCCCCAAGGACTCAGCACCAGACTGCAAATTGGAGCAAATGCTGACACATTTATAATTTTCTAGAATGCTTTAAAGCACAAGTCAGAGCTCCATGGTCTCCCATGGAGTGGCCAAACTAGACATCCTTTGGGAGACCCCTGGAAAATTGGCATTTATGAGTCGGGGAAGCTTCTGTTACGTAAGCGTACGTTCTCTACAAGGATCTTCAGTGGTGTCCACATAAAACCCAGTAGCAGTGCCAAAGTTCTGGTTCTCACCTTCTTTTTCTTTTTTTATTTTAAACTATCATAGTTTTAAAATTGATGGATTGATTGATTGATTTGAGAGAGAGACATTGATTTGTTGTTTTATTTAATTGTGCATTCATCGATAGATTCTTGTATGTGCTCTCACCGGGGATTGAACTTGCCACCTGGGATATTGGGATGACGCTGTAACCAACTGAGCTACCCAGCCAGGGCTTATCTTTAACATGCAGCCACGAGGGCTGGTATCTTGAGTAACGACAAGGCCATGTTCTGAGGTGGCCTGATGATAACCAGAAAAACTCTGGTTCATCAGAGTTGCTATAAAACTCTGTTCTGTCACATTAAACCAGACAGCCAGTGTAGTGCTGGGCATTTTGCAGTTCCTGCCATTGGTGGTCAGCAATAGAACATTTCATTTTGCAGTTCAGTTCAATGCTGTCATGTTCAAAAACTTTCTGCCGACCACAAAGCACATGCTGCTGGACATCTGTTTCAGTGCCATTCATTCTTTTCCTGTCCAGCTACAACTTGCTCTTTTGTCTGCCCCAAAGGTAATGATCCTCCAGCCCAGGCAGGGGGAGGGAAGCAGCAGTCTGAACCAGAAAGCAGGGCCTCAACGTTCATGTCTCACTTCTCTGTCTTTGGCCCTCCTCCCTCCCTCATATAAGACCCTTGTGATTACATTGAGCCCACCAAATAATCCAAAATAATCTCTTCAATTCGAGATCCTCAATTTGCCATGTAATTTATTTACAGGTTCCAGGGATTGGGATTTGGATGTATTTAGGAGGCACTGTTCAGTCTACTACAGGGAGGAGGATACATAATCAACTTTACTATGGCACACTCACTCCGCAGGGATGCCCCGGCCAGAGCCGTGGGGAACTCAGACCAGGAGCAGTGTTGCTTCCTGTAGAACTGAGAAAGGCTGCTACGCAGGAGGGTGACATTCCAGCCGAGTCTTGAAGGGCCTTTGGTGGGGTGGAAGGGTTTCAGGCAGAGGAAACAGCACTTGCCAAGGTAAGGGGTTGTGAAGGAATCCAGCAGTTTTGGGAACCTTTAGATCTTTGAAGTTGCCAGAAATTAAGGAGGGACGGCAGGCAAAGAAATGTGTAGTTTAAGGCAGAGTGTGTTGTGATGGGTTTGGAATGTGTTCTGTGAAGAGAAGGGAACTAACTAGTGGAGCTGTTTTGATGTTTTGTTTTGTTTTTAATATAAATGTTTTGTCTGATTATGTTAGTAATACATGTTAGTTTTACAGAAAATTAAGAAACCAAAGAAATGTATTGAATACTTGGGAAATAAAAATCACTCAGAAATAACAACTCTTGACATCTCTGTGTGGTGTGGTCAGTCACTGAGCATGTGTGTGCGTGTGCACACATCCTTTCACAGTTAAATTACACGGTGTATTCAGACTCATGTCTTGACGTTTTTATTTAACAGTGTATCACAAGATTTCTTCATGTCATAAAAATATTCCCAAATATTCTTAACATGTTTGTAATATTCTATTACGTATAGTACCATAATTTATTTAAACCTTCTCTTTTTGGATCTAACGTTTTTCTCTATTTTAAATAATTCCAATACATAAATCTGTATTTAAGTTTCTGAGTATATCCTTAGGCTAAATTCCTAGAGAGACACCTACTTGGCTGAAAGGTAAGGTTGTTTATAGACCCCTTGGCATGTACGTCCGCGTTCTTCCCAGAGCGGTGCCGTCCGTGAGCTGCGTGGGCGTCGGTGGCCTTGCCAGCATCTCCGTGTTCCTAAGTCGTCATCCCCAGTTGGACAGACAGAAAGTATTCCGTTGTTTAAATTTGCATGTCTGTTGAGTTTCACAGATTTATTTTCATTTTTCTTGTGATTTGTCTATTCCTGTTTTTTCTCACTGTTCTATTGGAGTTTTAATGTTATTCTTGTTCATTTTTTGTTATATGAAAACTACCAATTCATTTCTGTTAAACTGTTGCAGATAATTCCTGCAGGGATTTTCTTTTTTTTTTGGTAGTATATAGATTGTTATGTTTTCATGAAAGACAGGAATCTGAAACTGTTAAGATACAGATTTTTTTTTTCCGTTGTGTTTCTTACATTGTTTGTAGGCTTATAAAGATTGTCCCATCCAAAGGCCACATGTTTTAGGGTTTCATATTTCATTTTTTAATGTTTATGGTTTTAATTCATTTGGAATGTACTTTGGTATATGATGTAAGAAAATGTTTTTTTTAAATGTATCTTATTGATTATGCTACTACATTTGTCCCGTTTTCCTCCTTTTATTCCCCTCCGCCCTGCACACCCCCTCCCACCTGCATTCCCCCCCTTTAGTTCTTGTCCATGGGTCGTACACATAAGTTCTTTGGCTTCTCCATTTCTTATACTATTCTTAACCTCCCCCTGTCTATTTTCTACCTACCATTTATGCTACTTACTCCCTGTACCTTTTCCTCCTCTCTCCTTCTGCCTCACTGATAACCTTCCGTGTGATCTCCATTTCTGTGGTTCTGTTCCTGTTTTAGTTGTTTCCTTAGTTCTTTTTTTTTTTTTTTAGGTTTGGTTGTTAATAACTCTGAGTTTGTTGTCATTTTACTGTTCATATTTTTTATCTTCTTTTTCTTAGGTTAGTCTCTTTAACATTTCACATAATAAGGGCTTGGTGATGATGAACTCCTTTAACTTGACCTTATCTGGGAAGCACTTTATCTGCCTTCCATTCTAAATGATAGCTTTGCTGGGTAGAGTAATCTTGGATGTAGGTCCTTGCCCTTCATGACTTGGTATACTTCTTTCCAGCCCCTCCTTGCCTGCAAGGTCTCTTTTGAGAAATCAGCTGACAGTCTTATGGGCACTGCTTTGTAGGTAACTCTCTCCTCTTGCTACTTTTAAGATTCTCTCTTTATCTTTAATCCTGAGTAATGTAATTATGATGTGCCTTGGTGTCTTCCTCCTTGAGTCCAACTTCTTTGGGACTCTTAGAGCTTCCTGGACTTCCTGGAAGTCTATTTCCTCCGCCAGATTGGGGAAGTTCTCTTATTATTTTTTCAAATAAGTTTTCAATGTCTTGGTCTTCCTCTTCTCCTTCTGGCACCCCTATGATTTGGATGTTGGAACGTTTAAAGATATCCTAAGCCTCTCTTCATTTTTTTGAATTTTGTTTCTTTATTCTGTTCTGGTTGAATGTTTCTTTCTTCATTCTGCTCCAAACTGTTGATTTGAGTTTCAGTTTCCTTCCCGTCACTGTTGGTTCCCTGTAGATTTTTCTTTATTTTACATAATGCAACCTTCATTGCTGCCGGGGTCTTTTTTATGCTGTTGAAGTACCCAGTGAGTTCCTGGAGCATCCTGATTACCAGTGTTTTGAACTGTGCCTCTGATAGGTTGGCTTTCTCTTTGTCGCTTAGTTGTATTTTTTCTGGAGCTTTGATCTGTTATTTCATTTGGGCCATTTTTTTTTTGTCTCAGTGCACCTGTTAGGTAGTAAGGGGTGGAGCCTTAGGTGTTCACCAGAGCGGGGTAACCCACATCACTGCATTGTGACTCTGTTTGTGGGGGAGGGGTCAGAGAGGGAACACTGCTGCTTGCTTCACTCTCTGCCAGTTTTCAGTCACTTACCTGGCTACCCACAATCAAATTGGGCCTTTCTGGTGCTGATTCCCCAGGTGGGTGGGTTTGTGTACATTCTAGGACCCTGTGGCCTCTCCAATGAACTCTCCTGTGAGGCTGGGAGTTTCTCCTGCTGCTGCCTCAACCGCCACAGGTGTTTTCAGTGAGAGATTTTGA